>LPNX010082461.1:292913-418866 GCA_001517045.1 Pseudotsuga menziesii | reverse complement strand
CAAGGCCACTTTTACCATCATACAATGATGATGTTGTATTTGACATAAACTACTAAAGAAGTAATTGTCTTTAAATACAACTAAGAAGTTACATGGGAAGGACTCTCTCATGGGCATCTGATCTTCTTACGCTATGCCATGATATGTGATCTTCTAAATGAGCTTTGTTCAGGTTGTCTACAAACTAGCAACTCCCCTTGTTTCTGCAACTAAGCTTCTCAGTAACCGAAACAAGGATGCTGCTCAGAAAATTACCAACCCCTAGAACACTCAGAGACACAGCAATACCCAAAATTTTCATAGTGTCTGGCATCTGATCATAAAAGAACTCTTGCATTCCTACCATTACAAATACATCAGCTATGCCAAATTGCATGTATTGTGGAAGCAGCAGAGAAATACTCAATGGAATTGTTGCATGGGGCATATCTATCAGCCCATTATCCTTTGCTACTTTGATTCTTCTAATCTTTGTCAATGCAGCAACAATCATTGAAATAGTGGAGAAAAACATGCCAGTGCCTATTCTGTGAAGCAGAGTTATACCCCATTCATTACTTGTCAAGTTTTCTGCAACTGGAACAAAGATGCAGTCATAGACGAACACCAATAGAACAACAGATAGGCTAATAAAACATTGTAATCTTGCAGGAGGGATTTGGAAGTGTGTTCCGATCTTTCTATCCATTGTGCTTCCCTGTTTTGTGAAAAATGTGAAAGTTTGTGCATAGACAACCCCAAACATCAAACATGACATCCAAATTGGCAACAACCCAAGAACAACTTTCACCTCTTCAATGTCTTGGACTGTGCATAATCTCCAGTTATGGCTTGTTTTGCACTCATAGTCTAATTCATCTTTTAATTGTTGCTCTGTCAAGAAACCTGAAAAACAAGAGTGAGGACATTCACATCAAATCTCTCAGTCATCTAAAACTGACCATAACAGGGTACACCCAACTAGAAGCAACATTGAAAAGAATGAAATTTAACAGAAAAAGGACTTAATGACTCATTACACCGTATCCATGTTTAGTAGGTAGCAGTATCTTCTCCTATATTCCTAAAGAATAAATTTTCAGTCTGTCCTTCCTACAAAAATATTGTTTCAACTACCAAGAGCTTCAGCATTTCTCTTGTCACATGGAAAATTCACTGATTCCATTAAATTCGATTTGTAGCATTAGGTAACTTTAGAAAGGTCCAGTAATTTTAGTGGCAACTATTTCCTGTACTTTTGTACAAATAAATGTAAAATAACTAATTGTGAACTAGTAAGGACAAGAGAGCATTTACCTAAACTTATCAATAGACAAATACTGTCTGCTTGATCCAGACTTCAAAAATTCTCTTTCCTCAATGACAGCTACTTTATTTAAAATGTTCCACTTATGAATCGTTGCAATAAAGACATGGGCGATTCGAGTGATAGGATTACCACCAGGAAGTTTATGCCTGTAGAATCTTTTCCCACACACAAAGACAAACAGTGCTATTTCCATAGTCACAGCAGGAATGCCAAATCCCAGACCCCATCCAACATTATCCTAAATATACATGACTAGAGCGACTCCTATAATAGTACCAATGCAAATACCAAAGTACCACCAATTGAAAAATGATCTCTTGTGCTGCTCCTCTTCAGGGTCCTCCTCATCAAACTGTTCTGCACCAAATGCTTGTAAACAGGGTTTTTGCCCTCCTTGCCCCAAAGCAACCAGGTAGATTGAAAAGAAGAAAACCCCAGTCTTGAATGGTGACGACTTGGGGCAATATTTTGAGCCACTGTAGCATGCATGGGGCTTGAAACTCCTCAAAGAGGCTGATAAAGTGACCAAAATTAATCCCTGTAACAATCCATTTCATGCAACGCTTTTTATTAGGGTTCTATGCACGAAGTAAAAGAAGACAAAGAACAACCATTTTCAAATAAACGAGGGTTCAATTCACCCAAATACATAAGAAACCTTATGTTATCTATCAAATTTTGAATGAATTCATTGATTGAGTAATTATTTTTATGGAAAACAAATCCTATTTACAAAAATTTGTAGCTTTTACATACTCTCCATATCTCAATGTTTCCTTCCTATATTTACTCAGCCATAGCTCTGATAGGAAGGATCCCATTTATATTCAAATGTTCTATCTATTCTCTACATTAAGTATTATCAAAATATATACATACAGTCCATGGCATCAGCAATGAGGAATAATGATTACAGCATTCCTCTTTTTAGTGGGTCTTCTAAAATGTAGTATGAATGGATAAAGAATCAGAGAAATGTAGTATGAGTGGATAAAGAATCGGATTGTACTCCGAGTGAAGTTCATCCTGGGATTCCAAGAGCTAAAGGTTTTCATTTTGCAATTGTATATCTTTTATCACACTGAAGTTCAGTTCATAGTAGACATGAGTAAAAGAGAGATCAGCAATGTGATCATCAATTTAGATTGCTTGTCATACTTGTCAACAAACTAAGTACACCATGCAGGCACCGGAACTTGTGTCAAAGGTGGTGTCTTACTGCACATTTTCCTTTGATAAAAAAGCAAGGCTGACAGGCCATTCTCCTGATTGCAGAGAAAGAGCCCTCATAAACTATGTCCAGCAAAATGCACAGAAGGAAAATGCAGAGGCCATGCTGAGCGCAATTGATAGTTTTACTAAGCTTTCTTGGATGCCAATATTAGAGAAAGAGAAGGGATGTATTCTGGATGATGCAGTGTAGACACATGGTGCCAGAGTGGCCTTAGAGTTGGGAACTTAATGTGGGTTCTCAGCCATTAGTATCGCTTCCAAGATGACAAAGCTTGACAACAAGCTAGTTTCTATTGAAATGAACTCACATAACTTTGGAATTGCCAAAGAAATGATAGAGCATGCAGGTCAAAACTTCAACAGTTTTAATATCATCTCTATTATTTCATAGTATAATATTATAAGCATTGAATTGTTTAGTGCTAAGATTAATTATGTTATTTAAACATATTTCGAATGTTTTTCTTATCAAAATGGGTATGTTTGAGTGCATTGAATGTTAATTAATTTGTGTTGATTTGTTATCTTTAGAGTGATTATAACTTTAATTCTACTAGCTTTAGAATAAGCCAGAAATGAATTGGATTCTAATGTAATTTTATGTTCATATGTTTTCATCAGGATTGTCTTCAAAGGTGACGTTAAAAGGAACACTGGATGAAGTGGAATATACATTAAAGGACATCCTCATGAATGAAATGACAGCCTCACACTTTGATTTCATTTTCAGGATCACTTCAAGAATTGCTATTTGCCATATTTTAAGTTCCTTGAGAAGAAAGGTATGCTTGGCAAAAGAACATGCATTGTTGCAGATAGTGTAGGATATCCCGAGGCTTAGAATTACATCAATTATTTGAATGATCACCTTAAGGAATTGGAGTCACTTATACATATCCAAGTGAAAGAGTTTGTTGTCATGCAAAATGACAGTGCCTACTTACTTGCAAAATGATAGTTTCTTCCATTTAATTATAAGCATCGATTCACCCAATAACCAGCAACCAGCAATTATACAGATACAATAACCAGTAAGCTAAGATTATTTTCAATAACCAGTAAGCTGAGATTCGAGTAAGCTGAGATTCTTTTCAATAACCAGAAATTATACAGATACAGGATTATCCATTTCTTAATGTTGGAAACTTTAAAAAAGCCAAAGGGATGTCTAAAAGTTAGCCCAGACAGGTCATCATCAACCCTGGTTTTGAAAAAGGGTTTAATCTTCAAGTTTGATTCTTTGAAAGTAAGCTTCATGATGGCTTTATTGATTTGGTCCAGACGTAGTCAATCCTCGAACAATCAGGTAAGATCATGTGCCAGCAATATGAGGTTTACTGTTCATGAATGTTAAAAAAATGAACACCCATCTTTCACATAACTTTGTAATAAACAATACTATCATATAACAGTGTAAAAATTTCCCCACATGATATACTTGGAACCATACCTAAGAAAGTTTCATAGCACGATGTATTGTTAATGTTGCCTATCTAAAATTATTAACATACATGGAGAAGGTCAACTGTGTAGTGAAATGTGACCTGAAACTCATAACTATTTGTTATCAACAGTACATACCTTTAACAGAAGCAATTATTAAGCCACTGAAAAATAAATGTGTACATACCAAACTGAGAATCTGAAAACTTGTGGATTCCTCCTCCTGATTGCAATGAACATGAAAAGCAAATGAGTTTATTTTAGTCAAAATCATGTTACAAATTTCAACACTTTCAGGATTTAGGTATGGCATGGTAATTTTAGTCTTTTGGTGAAACTTTGACAGCTACATTATCTGAAATCCATGATTCACAAATGTGCAAATGGAAACTAGAGGATGTGATGCAATAGCTAGTTAAAGGAATCACAGGGCACATGAAGAATTGTTTTTCCCACTTTTCACTGTATGTGATTGAAGTTGGAATCTTGCCACCAAGGCAAGAAAAGACTAATAACCCTGCTATAGAGAAGGGCATGAAGTAGATGAATTTATGCAGATCCTACCAATTTGTAGAGAGCTTTTGCATCACAAAGTCATTGCAATGAACCACTACTTCCTGTCCCATATGGCGTTCCATGAGGCAAGAGCATGCTCCATGTATTTGGAGGGTGAGATGCAAGAGAAAATATGAAATAGCAATTCAAGTTATATTATGTACAAAGAGAGGTCAATACCTTAATAGAAAAATATGCCCATACATTTGGCTTGCTTTTAAAGTTGAGTTCCTGCAAATATTTCACAAATACAAGACAAATTTCAAGCACAAAATAACTATCCACAAAAGGTATCTATGTTTTAATTTCTAAAAAACAAATTCCAATTTATTTCCACCCTAAAATCTCTCTATAAGTGTCCCTAATAGCATTGTTTCAGACCTGCACTTTGCCACTGGTAGGCTTAAAACCATCATCGGGATCTTCACTTGTCACACGGGCTGCTACACAGTGTCCTTTTGGTTTGACAGATTCTGCCAAGTCAAAATCAAATGGAGTAGCTTTCACCACTATCTTTCGCCAAGCATCATAGCCTGTTCCTCCTTCCTTTCCATAAAATCGTCTTATTTCTAAGGCATACAAACACCAAGAACATCAGCGCATAGTAGGTTTCCATCAGTGTCGTCATGATAAAATAACAACATAGATAATTCAACCTGTAGCCTTACTAAGTGCATACCAGGAATCTTCCAAAGAGGAACTCCCATGCCTATAACAACTTGGGCTGCAAGTAAGTTCATTTCAGCTATCCACTCTGTAATAGGATGCTCAACCTACGAAGGCATGTCAACTTAATAAAGAAACCATTCTATTCACCTCAAGACAACTAGAAATTCAAATCCAACATTATTAGTTCCATGCTCATAATGCTTACTGAATCAAATTCTATATACCTGTAAATGAGGATTTAGTTCTAAAAAATAATACTTGCGAGAGTCCATGCTATAAAGATACTCAACAGTTGCAGCCCCAATATAGTTTACACACTTTGCAAGTCTGCATGCACCCTGCTCTAATTGCTTCACAGTTTCAGGTGGAGCAACTGTAATTGGACCCTCTTCTATAATCTACAAATAAAAAAGAACTGACATCCTTAACAAAAATTGCATACCTAGTGCTTAGTAGTAATGCTGAAATAATGTGCAGTGATAAGGGTAACAGGCTTCCTTATTCTATGGCCTTAGTGATAAGGGTAACAGGCTTACTAAGTCCAAATTGTAACTACCTAAGTAGGAAAACTCTTTTTTTTCTTTTTTTTGATGTTCGTGATGCCCAACCACCAGGTAACCCTTGAAAGCTCAAGGTAGGTATGCCTTGTAAAATCCTCATCCTCTGTGGCAAGTTTTGGCTATAGAATATTTCGTCAATACTTGCAAGTTGCAACCTTTTCACTACCTCAAATTCCAAGCGAGAGTTTTTATGATGTAATATTGAAAAGCAACAATCATAGCGCTCCTACTTTTACACAATTAAACTACCCCTCCTATGACATGAAAAATAATTTAGAGGTTGGGAAAGTATAACACTTTTGAGATGCACTCAAATAAGCATTCACAGCATTCTTGTTGAAGAAGGTGAATTCCAAACTGATCTTCTAGTAGAATAAGGGGAAGCAACAAGGAACCCGAGTCCTGTCCAGTAAACCCTAGGCCCATTGCAGTAAACCCTTATCCATGTGGCATGAGGTAATGCATCATAACAATGCAAGGAAGGATGAGGTTACTCATTAAAGGGATAGTCGACAAAGCACAAACAATTAATAACTTTGACAATAATTATAATAGGTAATGGTAGCACCAAGAAGCACAGGTTAAGAAATCCACATAAACCTACATAATTATCATCTGTTGAGAAAAAGAAAAAGTTGTTTGTGAGTAAGAGAGAGCTTTCACAGTCTGCAAGATCTCCTTGATGGCTAATATTGTTGGATTTCATAAGGGGGTTGGGCGATAGAAAATTGTTCTAAAAACCAGGTTTGCAAAATCCCTTATTTCTCCCAAGTTTTTAAGGTCTCTAAGCTTTTGAGTTATTCTGAGTTTTTGTCAAGTTATGCAAAACCACTAAAAACCTATCTCAAACTGTAGGGGGTGTGATGAAGCACCTCAAAGGCATGGCTAAAGATGTTTGGTTTGTAGCAAAATTTGGACTATCTTTCTTTTGGCTTCCTATTGGGACACATGGATTTTGACTCACACAAAAAACAAGGGTTTCTTATGAATTTGTTCTATGCATCCCTCTTCTATCAGTTAATACTTCTTATGGTCCACCCTTTAACAATAGAAACATTGGAGAAATTTGTACATGTCACCTCTAGTTGAACCAATGCTCTCTAGCCAAAATCTCCATAGAGTCCTTAAGGTTAATAAAAAGGATCTCCACACAAACTATCTTAGTGGGCTTCAAGCCATATAGCCTTATAAGGCTTAAAGCCCAATGTACAACAAAACAATCTAAAAATAGACATAAATTAAAAGAGAGACCTAAAATCTCTACACAAATAGGGAAAGGAATTTAGCTAAAAGTTATTGACAAAGAATGACATCCCATTTACAGAAATCGACAAAGGTCCTTCACCATATCCATTCCTTAATTTGAGGACATCTACAAAACATATGTGTTCAACACACTGAAATTCTAATGCCGCTAGCCTTCCAACCATGAGGTTCCCAACACTCTCATATTATATGTATTTGAGAATAGGATTTGGAGATCAATTGCAATAGACATAATTAATTTTGTTAGGAGTAATACTGAAGATAGATTATAATTGATGACTTCCTAGAAATTACCAAGAATTAATAGTAAGCACAAGTGATTACATGTGACTTAACTAATGTAATAACACTGTTTTAAAACTCTTCATCTGGATTCTGATATATGACATCACCAAAATTATATACTAGGAGCGATGACAGAAGCAAAATGAATTTATAGTATACATCGACAAGTATTTGGTTTATTAGAAAGCAAAAATTACAAGGACTTACATCAACATCTTGAGCTTTGATGTTCTTTGGCTTAGCAAGATTAGGATTCTCGATCTCATTAAGACCCTGAGTTCCCTTTTTTTTCTGCCATCACAGAAAGAGCAGCGTATGAATAATTTAAGATGCAATGATAGACTGAAAAGATCACATAATTAATATTATATACATGACAAAAATTTGGACTCTCCTTGATTCATATGCATCAAAAAATCTAATGTTTATAAAAAAAAAATCTATTTGTGAGTCATTCGAGTATTTAAAATTTCACTTGCCAAAAACAAACCAGCAGTCAAAAGTCTTACTTCATTTGCTGATTCTTCACATTATTCTAATGATTCTTGTACTTCCTCCTCTTCACTGTGCTCTTCTTCCTGTTATGACCAAGATATTCCAAAACCCTCTGGTTATCAAAAATCTGGAGTATAAACAAAATAAGGGTTTGCATGTGTCTCTTACGTGATGTTAAAAATAAAAATCTTGAAAAGTTTTGTTATTATCTCGCAGATGGCTGAGGGTTCATCGTCTTGCCTGGATAAGACTAGAACATAAATTTTATTGGATTTTAAATTATATGAATTTCATGATAAAATTCATCATTATTGTCAAGCAAGTGAATCCTATCAGAAATAGTGCTTTCCATTGATTTAAGCCATGGGATAGGTTTCTATAAATTTTGAAGTATGTTCCCAATGTTAGTTTAACAAGTATTACATTAAGAAGATCATGCTGACTAGGTTGATTTCAAAGTAGCACTAGTAAGCACTCAATATTGTTTGGAAAAGAATCAAAACAGAACTAAGAAAAATGATACTTATTATATTCTTCAAGCAACAACCATATTACTATTTCTGAAAAAGTCAGAGCTACCTTTACTCTGATTTTTCCCATTTCAACTCAAAACTTCTGATGTATTTAAATCAATTTACCCTTTTTGTACTACAACAGAGCCAAAGTCCCAAGAGTTACACAGTTGTAAAGCTTAAAAACTATGTTTTTACAATATTAGCTAGAAAAATATTAAACCTGCATAAAAGATTTTGTGCATACTGTGATTACAGACAGTCATAAGACATACATCATGAATTATATTATAAACACTTGGCATCTGCATCATCACAGAAGTTACAGCAACATAGAGGCCCAATATAACCCCATCCCCAAGTACAACTACCCATAGTCCTAGGACCGCAATAGAGATGTGGATCAAAATGAAGTGAAAGTATACTCATAAATGCCAATTGCAAAGACCTATCATTAAAGGCCCCATGATTTTTTCCGCTAAGCATATATTTACAGCAATTATTAGAAGGGAGGTAGTAGAAACATATCGAAATAAGAACTTGAGTCAACATAAAAAATGGTAGTGATGAAAATTGCAAGCCTTCACAACAGGAAACAACATACATCGAGATCACTACTTGAAGTTGAAGCATGCTATACATATGCACAATAAATAACTTGTAGTGATAAGGATTTGAAAATTGATTGAAACTCCATCCAGACTCATGATGTGACACAATGAAAATTCATAAAGGCATGAATAGAAGATATTTCATTTATGATTGCATAATCTCTCACGAGGATTATTCAGCAGAATGAAGAACAACAGATCAAATATTTAGCAGGATCTGACTGAGGGTATTCCCCTTCACGACAGGAAACAACATACATCCAGATCACTACTTGAAGTTGAAGCATGCTATACATATGCACAATAAATAAATTGTAGTGATAAGGATCTGAAAATTGATTGAAACTCCATCCAGACTCATGATGTGACACGATGAAAATTCATAAAGGCATGAATAGAAGCTATTACATTTATGATTGCATAATCTCTCACGAGGATTATTCAACAGAATGAAGAATGAAGAACAACAGATCAAATATTCAACAGGATTTGACTGAGGGTATTCCTATCTTTGTGTACTCAAGTTCTGAAGGGCTTGATGCAAATCAAAGTCATATGGGTACTAAGGCTTTGGCGAGCTTTTTACCCAGTCTGCATACAACATTAGTGTGTGGGACAAAAAGTGGAAAGATCTGGAAAAATTAATACAACCACAGGTCTTGTCATAAGTGTCAATACTAAGGCGCACATCTAGGAATAAAAGATCTATGGTTGTAAATGAAGGTAGAGGGGAATCAGGGGGGTCTATGGGAGGGTTTGATGGCAGAGTTAATTCTTGTCTGGTTCTAGATATTTTATCTCCAGTAAAGTCCCTTGGTATTCACATCTCAGGAAGTGCAGTATCAGAAGGATTGGAGCAAGGAAGATTTAGTCTTGAAATGGAGGAGGTTGTGCAAGCTTTTTGTTTCATAGATAGTGGCTTAGACTTTGCATGCTCGGTGTCTATATAATCCTAAAGGAAGGTGAAGCAAGCTTGAAAGGAAAACCCAAGGAGTAAAACGCCCTTGTTTTTCAGAAAACATTGCTACTACTGCTTTGATTTGAAAAAATGCCCTGTTATCCAGCCACACGATGGAGAAAACATGGAGAAAACCCACAAAAAACCCAATAATCAAAACAACCACACGATGGATAAAACGTGGAGAAAATGTGGAGAAAACCCACAGAAAACCCAAGAAGCAACATGTCCTTGTTTTTCAGAAAACACTGCTACCACTGCTCTGATTTGAAAAAACACCCTCTTATCCAGCCACATGATGGATAAAACATGGAGAAAACCCATAGAAAAACCAAGGAGCAACACGCCCTTGACCACAAGCAAACCCAGCTCACAGGAACCTCGGCTTGGTGCAGGTGCAGGTGTACTCAGACCACAAGCAAAGGAGCACGCAGGCACCTAGCAGGCAAGGCTTGGAGGACTGGTGAATGGCCCAGGCAAAAATGTTGAATAAAACATACCCCAACATATTGGATATTTAAATAGTAAAAAAAAAACCTAGTTGCCCCTAATATACCCCCAATATATTGATTTTTAATTTTTTAATTTTAACCCCCCCCATACGAACGGACGTGATATCATATTGGTCCCTAGGTGACGCCCCTGTGACATAACTTAATGTAACAAACTTGCTTCACGATTAGTGTCATCTCCAATTACCACTTTGCATAGATTAAGGAGTTGATTCTTTAATTATCTAAAACTTTTTTATCACAACTAAGACTCAATTGATGTCTTATTAATTTGAGTTCACTTAGAGGAATACACAGGAAATTCAAATTCTCTCTCTATCTCTGTGCTCATCTTGTTTATCATTAATTAATTCTGCATGGTCCATATGTGTTTAATTAATCAATCATCTATATCATATCATACTCATAAGAATTGTTCCAAACATATGATCATATGTATTTCTGTGGGTCATATAGTCATATGCTAAAGTAAATCACTCTAGGGGTATCTAATCCCTAAAGGAGACTTGTATCTACTAGTGACCATGACTAGCCATACATCACATAGTATATTCTTGAGAGTTAATACAACATAAGTCATGTGGTATTGATACAACAGAATATCCTGAACTTAATACAACATAAGTTTCGGACTTGATACAACATAAGTTTCGTACTTGATACAACATAAGTCTCTGACCTTAATACAACATAAGGTCATAATCTTAATACAATATAAGATCTCAGTACAAGCATATCTCCCAAATAGGGCTTGATACAACACAAGGTCCTATATTAATGCAACATAATCTCTTTAACTTAATACAACATAAGTTAGTGAACTTAATACAACATAAATTCCATGGATAAGATATGAACCTAATACGACAAATATTTCGAACTTGATACAACACAAGTCTCATGGGAATGACTCTCAAAGATGTACTTTTAACACTCCCTCTTAGCGAGGGAGACATTCTCTGCCATACCAAGCTTATCTCAGAAGTGTATGAACTTTGCCATAGATAGAGGATTTGTTATAAATTTGAAATATTGTCATCAAAAGCTATGTACTAGAATTAATTTTACATGACCATGACTTTAATGAAGTAAAAATTCATCTCAATGTGTTTTTTTTTAACAGAAACAGAAAGGGATTTATATTAACAGGCTGTGCACAGCCATTCAGTACAGCATAGAAGGTAGGAGTAAAGCTGACACGGCAAAAAAGCTACGAACCAGACATGATCCGATTCCCAAAAGAAAGAGCAAATGATTGTTTCTGAACTGTAAACTAAATGGGTAGTATATACCCTTACAAACTGTCTACAAAGCAACGAGCAGAAATACATAACCCATTCAAAACTGGAGTATATAATCCCATACTAAACTGAACAAAAAAGAACAGAGGATAGAATTCAGATGCCTTTCTGAGGCCGGGACTGAAGGACAGATTTCTCTTCCATAGGCTGAGCAGCTATGTCATTGACGCCATTGACCCTGCTCTCCTGGTTCATTGAAACAAGCTTTTGAAGATCTTCCTCAATGCGCTCCACTCTTCCCAACAGTTCGAGCAGATTGCTTTCCAAGTCGTCAGTGCGGGCTCCATTGTTGCTGACTTCCAAAGATGTCCTGCTCACTGTCTCACTCATTTCCTTTATTTCCTTAGCCATGTCCCTATTATCCTTAACCCCAATGGCTGTCAGCTCATATATCCTGCGCAAGTTCTTCATGATATCCTGCAGCCCAAGGCTGTTTCCCAGATGAGCCATTCTGCCAGATTCGGACGTAATTACAATTCCAGAAAACTGAGAGTGCACAGAGAAAGCTGAAATGTCTGAAAGGTCTTGCTGATTTTCTTGTTGGAGGGCTGAATCACCCCCAAGGTCAAGTATATCAGACTGCAGAGCAAAACCCCAAAGATTGTCTGGACTCCACCAGGTTGCCAATGCGTCTTTTTTCCAATCGACGTCAAGACCTTCCAGAACCCTTACCTGCCTATCAATTTTAATTGAGCAATTATCCACCTGAAAGTCGATTTCCCAGGGTTCTGATGGATGACGATATTGACATAGGGAAAACTGGGCTTGGCTTTCTTCTATCCCTGCTCGGAAGAAAGGCTGCCCATTCCGAGAAATTACCTACAAATTCCCCCTTCCAATTCCGTCTACCACTTGCAGAAAGATAACAGAGTCGAGATTCAGACCCGAAGAGAAACCATGAGACAAGATAAGGCTAGGAATCGACATGAAGACGAGGAAAGGAGTCCCCCGATCGTGTGAGAAATTAAAACATTTAATTGTGAGATAGAATGGAGTTATACCCTCAGTTGCCGAGGGAGGAAGGACTGTCCACGCGGCCACCACAGAGAAAAGGGCAGGACAGAACCTTAAATGCCTATAGCCGCCAAGAGGAAGGTGAAGGAGGAAGCCAGCTGGGGGGAAAAGGCGGGGGGAGGAGAGACGGACAAAGGGGTGGAGAGGGAGAGGGATAAGGGGGAAAAGGAGAAATGGGGAGAAGGGATAAAGGAGAAGGCGGGAGGAAATAAAAACAAGAAAGAAAGGAGATAAAAAAATACTAACCATCCAAATGTATTCCCCTTTAGTAAGGAGCTTCACTTCATGGAATTGCCTAATATAGATTTGATTATGTTATTAATCCTCTCTTCATGGAATGACTTTGAAAAAAGGAGGCTTCTCATCCTGACTGAGATGGCCTTGGGGAAGACTGGCTCCAACATTTGCCATGACGTCTGCATCTTTGTTATTCTGGCGAAGAATGTGATAGAACTCGATGGACTGGGATAGAATGAGTTTAGCCTTTTTATATAATCTGCGACATTTGATATCACCTGAGGGATACCCATTAATCATCTTATAGATGACATGCCTAGAGTCACCGAAGACCAGAACTTTCTGAAGTTTTTTGTCCTGAATAAGATGAAGACCCTGAAGTAGAGCCATCCATTCTGCTTCATTGTTAGTTCTAGGACCGAGTCCCCAGGAAAATCTATGTTCCACTTGTCCTCCGGGATCCACTAGGATCCCACCCGCGCCTGCCGCCCCTGATCTCAATGTGTTTTATCATAACACACATATAGGTTTTTTTATAAGGATTGACTATTAACAACTAATAACCGTAGTCTCAAGTATTTCACCCTAGTAAGTAGATTCCCAAGCTACACTACTCCTAAGCATGTAATATTATTCTCAAAACACATTTTTCTCATGTATTACTCTTTGACATACATATTGCTTCAGTAGTGCTAGCTGCATTATGCTTAGCTTTTCTAGTACTAGACACAAATTACATCGCTTATCTCTAGACAAAACAATAGCTGGATAACACAATCATATAATAGGCCTACCATGTATAAAATAAAATAAAGAGTTTATTCTAATTTACCTCAAAGATACTCAAACATATGCTTAGTAGTAAGTAGAAAATACAACAGGTCTGCTCAAAGACCAACCAACTACTTACACATAGTAGGATCATCTGGATCCAATCCAGAATAAAGTTTCTCTAGAAACCATGGATTTTAAATCCATCATATACAACATTATACAACAAATGTGTAATATCATGCAGAAAGAAAGTCTTATATTTTCTTTCACTCTTCAACAGTTGTTGACTTGTTGACTCTTTTACTATCTAGAGAATTTCTCTGTGAGCTTGCCATTCTTTATGGTGTTCTTCAAGGCTTGATCACTTTATTAGTGATAACTTTCTTTATACTGCAACAATCCAACTACCTCTCCTAGAGGTTTAATTGTTCTTTGATAATCCATACTATAACTCTTCTTGAGTATCAATAGTCTATGAGACTTTGACCATGCATATGCTCATGTGGATTCTCTCCACAAGGTATCACAACCCTTGGATGCCTCATTCATGTACCATGACTAACTTATGGGTACTTTTTCTCCTACTTCATGTGAAGACACATCACTAATCCATCTTCAACCAGAGGATTTTTTATGTACTACACCAAGCTTTTCCCAAATAGAGGCTTAGGAAGAATGCTAGCAATGTTTCTCATATGTGGATATGTACCAGGTACCATATATAACTTACTATAAACCTCATTCTTGACTACTTTTCAACATGCTATATCTAGAGCAACATATGTGATCCTTCCATGATCACTATACTAGTCAAGTTTCATATATATTTGAATATGTATTCCATTGTTTGAGACATATTGAGTTTACATAAAGTTGTACCAAGTAGGTACTACAACACGTGCTATGTACATGTCTATGTACAGACTGTAAATCACATGACCGATTTTGGGACCTATGACTAACCAGGTTCATATCAACTAACTTTTGAGATCTTCCAAATCTTATCTAAACTTCAGATTTATATTCATATAGATGTCCATGGACGTTTAGTCCATCATCCCAAAATTTTTCAGGATTTCTGCTGCACATTTTCCTTAACTTAGGAAAATATTATCTGGCTATTGCCACACCTCTAATCATAATAATCATAGTAAGATTCTTGAACACTGCTATGATATTCCTTCTAAATTATGAGCATCATGCAGGTCTTCTTTTTATAAAAAATACATCAACCATTTACACTAGTTCTTCAGAAGCTAGCGAGTCTAGCTACTCCTTCTCACCATGTGAATGTAGAAACATAATCTAGGTCCTCCATTACATATACTTATGCTTATATATATCTGAAGGTATTCTACATGAATGTAAATAAGATAGAGTATATTTAGGAGTATTCACATCTATCATAATATAATTAATCCATCTATTTTGTCTGCTTCTCAAGAGGCATATGAACCTCCCGAATAGTTCTCTTTTAGGCTTAGCCATCAAAACGACTCCACATCCATTTCCTTATTTACTTGTAGGTAAGGGCATATTAATTTTCTCTACAATAAAGATTGTTCTAATGGTTAGAACCATTTCATACTCACGAATTTTATTCACATGAAATACTATCAATGTGTTGATATTGATTTACATAGTTATGTACAGATATTGACCAACCATCCTCTTCCTTGGATGATTTCTCTTGAGAAGGTTCACCTTCTTCTACGGTGATGGATGCATGAACTCTTCCTTATTTTCTTTTCCTCACACGATAATCCCATATGAAGTGTCCTCAATTTTGACAATAAAAACATAGGATTTTGATTTCTCAAAACCTTTATGGATCTCTTTCTTCTTTGCATAGAAAGAATTCTTTGGAGAAAAGGGTTTTCTCTCTTTCTTGGTTCTTGCTGTGAGGGAAAGATCCTCCTCCTTAGTGCTCACCATCTTATTCTATATGCACCCTTCTTCTTGGATGCAATCATGCTAAATTATTTCAGAATTGGGATGCTCTTCTTTTCCATTTATTGCAGCAAGAAAAGTCTCCCATGAGGAGAGGAGTCCATCGATGTTGGGTTGAAGGTCATCATTATATGTATCCACACCAATTTTCACTAGGTGATCCTTCACTTGTGAGATATTTGTGAATAATGATGTTATGGTATCATCCTTCTCAATATTCATGCCGTGCAACTTGTTCTTAAAATCATTCTTTTGAGTAGGGGCCTTATTCTCATAAATATTTGTGAGTGTGTCAAAACACTCCTTTGCCGACTTCAATGGTGTTATCATCGTCATGATATTTTCCTTCATAGAGTCATATACGATTCTCTTTTCATTTGCTTGATTCTTCCTATAATTGGTTCTTCCTTCATTTGTAGTAGGCTCTTTGATCACGTAGGTCAAAAAAGAATCAAGGTCATGTTCTTTAAGGATATTGATCACTCTCTCCTTCCATGTGTTGAAGTTAGATGTTCCTTCGAGTTGATCTTTTAGTCAAACAACTATTGATACCATTGCTTCAATCTCTTGCTAAATGCTTCAAGATCTACAGAGGCTTAGATTGTTTGCACAAAAGTAATCTCTTCCATGCCCTTTCTCTGAAACCATGTCAATTGTTATACCCAAATCCTATCACCAGCATGTGATAATATCTCTAACACCTTTATTTTCCCTCAATCTCAAACTTGAAGTGAAAACAGTGCTCTAGATGTTGATCCTACATACAAAACTCCAGCACCACTCTTACCTTTAAGATTATAAGTGGTACCTTATACAACACCGCCTGAGTTAAGTGGAAGACAGGTGGTGCCATTGCCTTTCAACTTTGTTTTTGGCATGGTTCTCATCTTGCACTGCTCTATCATAAGGGAGTATAAGCGGTTCCCTTAGTAAAAAGTGAAAAAAGGAGGTTTCACAAAGCTTCTAGAACAAAAGCTTCATGTCTAGCCTTATCCCTACTCACCTAGGTTAGTTAAGCTTGAGATCCATGCTTTGTGGATCTCATGGCCACCTCACCCACCTATTTCTCAACCATTCCTATCGCTTTGAGCCCTATAAAACTAGGCTCATACTCCATGGTTGAGGGGAGAAGAAAATAGTAAAGTTATTCTACTGAATTAACATCCTGGCCTAATCAATTAGAGAGCATAGAGGAGCAAGTTGGATCTATCGGGGATGAGATGTTAGTCTTGTGAAGGAGTGCATTGACACAAAGGAAAAAAGGCTGTAAGCTCTTTCATTCATCTATTAATGAAAAGTTGGTTCCTTTCCCATATATCTGTTGTGTTATAATCTCACATGTGTATTATCAGATTCTTTAGTCACTGATATGGATCTATGGATAGTTTTCTAGTATCTTTGATGTTGTCATGTGTTTGATGTGTTCATGCAGGTCTTCCATCAGAGATCTTATTCTAGGAATCCATAGCTTCTAGGGAAATTCTTCCTACCTAGTTGTGACTCATTTGTTCTGGATATGAACCATTCAGACTAGAGGAACAACTTCTGTCCATAGAAGGTGCGATATTCCTGATAACATCAATGTTTGAGCAATAATGAAAGATTCTTGAACTTTAAAACTTTTAATCCACAACTACAGTGTGGATAGATCTCATAAAAAATTTACACACACAATCACTCAATCCACAAGACACATGATGTACCCTAGGAAAACCCTCCACAAATATGGAGGATGAAAGACCCAACAAAAATCTTTGAGTATAATAGATAATTGATAGAGAATGATTACAAAAAAATAGCAGACTCCTTGAGAAGAGAGCACAAGAGAATAGATACCATACATAACATTTAGCTAGTATTCCCAAGTGCACAACACTTTAATAAAAATTCAAATTCAGTCATACAAAGAAGGTAGCGAATGGTTGCATGATTTTGTGCACCAATAACATTGTTAACACTATGAGAATTATTTCACCTTCAACCTTGCACCCCTTTCTTACTTGGTGCCAAGTTGTCAACTCATAATTACCTCCCACACTAAAGATATGGAACTGCATGTAACTGAATGTAACTGAACATAGTGAATGTAGATAAACAGAACTCAACATAACTGAATGTAACTACACTGAACTGAACATTATTGAATGTAACAAGTGCTTCACCATCAGCACCATGTTCAACAACCACTTTACATAAATTGAGGAGTTGATTCCTTAATTAACAGAAAATTGTTTATCACAACTAAGACTCAAATTATGTCTTATTAATTCGAGTTCACTTGGAGGCATACATGGACAATTTGAATTCTCTGTCTATCTTTGTTCTCATCTTGTTTATCATTAATAAATTTTGCATGATCCATTTGTGTTTAATTAATTTATCATCTATATCATATCGGACTCATAATAATTGTTCTGAACCTATGATCATCATATCTATTACCTCGGGTCATATAGTCATATGCTAAATTAAATCACTCTATGGGTAGCTAATCCTTAAAGGATACTTGTAGCACTTGGTGACCATGACTAGTCATACATCTCATAGTATATCCTCGAGACTTAATACAACACAATTCATGTCATATTTATACAACACATGACCCTGAACCTAATACTACATAAGTTCTAGACTTGATACAACACAAGCCTTTGACATTAATACAACATAAAGTCATTATCTTAATACAACATAAGATGCCAGTAAAATCATCTCTCCCAAATAGGACTTGACACAACACAAGGTCCTAGCTAAATACAACATAATCTCTTTAACTTATTACAACATAAGTTAGTGAACTTAATATAACATAAGTTCTATGGAGAAGATATGTACCTAATATGACATACATTCCAGACTTGATACAACACAAGTATCATGGGAATGAATCCCAAAGTTGTACTTTCAACACATATAATGGTGAACTTAACAAAGAAAATATGGATGTTTGGATCAGGAAGATTGAGGTGTATGGAAAGATACAAAATCTTGCATATGATAGTACACAGATATAGTTGGATAGTCTCTATCTTGGAGGCAATGCACTCATTTGGTGGGAGAGAAAGACACTGGAAGACCTCCTTATGAAAGGTAGAATAATTTCTTCGTGGTATGAATTTACTACTGCGTTAAAGAATAAATTCTATCTATTAGGCTATATGCAGTAAGCCATGATGGATTGAAAAAACTTAAGGCAATTTAAAGGTCAGAATGTACAAGAATACACTCAGGAATTCAAGAAAAGATCTTTGATTTTGGGTATACCTCTTTACACTCAAGAAACTCTTCTCAATTTTATTGGAGTATTACATACTTATTTGCATCATAAAATACTTATGTTTAATCCTACTATCCTTGATGAGGTATGTGTGAAAGCTACACACATTGAATCCAAAGGGAAGAGTGCTCAAGATAAATTTTCTTCAGCTGAATCCAGCCAGTCAAAAAAAGGCAGGGAAAAAGGGTAAGGTAAGCATACAACTATAGTCAGGAAAGGTGAAGAATGGCCTACATGCTCACATTGTCAAAAGCAAGGGAATGAAGAAGCAAATTGTTGGGTACTACATCCATAATTGAAACTAAAGTGGTTTGAGGATATAAATGAGAAGAAAAAGGCCACAGTTATCATAGAGGACCTTAGATCATATTTTGAGGACGAAACAAGGATCAAATTCTAGGTGTGAAAGGTAAAAATATTGTTGGTAATGATTCTAATATTTGTTCTTCATGTGCTTCTACTTCTAAATATCATGTCGGGTATAAGGATAGAGAATGAATACATTGTTTCATATAAGGGTAATTACAAAACAAACTAAGATCGTCACACTCATAGATAGTGGATCCCAAGCTAATCTCATTTCAGAAGAATTAGTTAAGTAGTTGGATTAACAACAAAACCACAAAAAAACCTTATCCATTATGTGGGGTATGAAAACATAAAATATTGCAAGTAACAAAGCAACGTGAGACAAAGTTTGCAATAACATCCAAGTTTGTAGATGAAGTAGAATTTGATGTGGTTCCACTATAGATCTATAGAATTGTGTTGGGTAGCCCATATTTATATGATATAAATGAAATATTTTATGGAGAACATAATTAGTATCAGTTGTTTAAAGATGGAATTGATCATATAGAACATTCACATTGATTTAAAAATGATAGATCATTGGGAACTACACAACAACTAAAAAGATTTATTAATGCAAGTCAGAATTTCTCACTTATGTCTATGCAATTTAAGAAAGAAAATAATCGTATTCATGAAAAGGAAGTGTCGTTGGAAAAAAATAAATCTATTATGGTTGACAGTGTCTCTATGATAAAACATAAGCATGATGTGGGTACAATCTCTTTCGTATGTTCAATTTCGATATTCATATTTCTATCCATCAATAGTATATGGTTGGTTCCTACAATATTGAATGTGTATTTGGTTGAAAAATGGATTAATGTACTTAACAATGTGAATGTAATGTTGATTGTGATTATGATATGTCAAATGTACAGGTTCCAAGAAGAATAGACAAATGATACGTGAAAAGTGAGACGAACATGTCCTCACTTGAATTCTGAATGATTCAGTCTTTTGGTGGTCCAAAAGGTTCTCAGTGGGAAGGTTTGATTGAAAAGAATCTCTAAGATCGATCAAAATTAAAGTCTATAAATTTAAAACAAAATATTTCAGCTATGTATATATTAACAAGAAATTTCTGATGACGTTCATTTCACACAAAACAACCTCCATATGAGAAAGTTATTGAGTTCTGAATTTTTCAGCAAAAATAGGTAAATTTGGTAGAAGGGGTGCCATGAGGCACCACTGTAAGGGTGACATGTGGCTTGTATGGAGTTGATGTGGCACAATCACAGAATACCACGTGGTAAGTTGTATTCCAGTTGGTAGGTTTGTGGCACAATTTACATCCAGTGGGAAGACAACCAGACCCATCGGGGAATGCCACATCATGATCCGATTGGCCACCTGATGGCTTCAGTTACCAAAAAAATATTAGCGGCCAAGTGATTCGAACCCCCGAATTCTCCTCCACTAGAGTCCCCACACCATTCGCATAATCGAGATCCCCGCCAATTGTTTCTTAACCATAAAGTGTTCCACTTGTATTTATGTTTGAATGGGCTATAGTTTGAAAAAAAAGGGCATGACAAGGGATTATCCCTCAACCCCCATGTGTATGTATTACATTGTATTCAGCCTCCAAGAACCGGTGGTGGAACCAAAGTGGTGAAGCCAACCACATATGCTTTATTTCACAAACCACATATTATATCATACGCAACAAAATCGAGATATAGCGAGAGGTTTGTGTGCTTGAACCCATGACCTCCTTTCCCAATGTCAACACCTTAAACAATACACCAATGAATCCATTTGTTAAGGGCTTTGGGATATATTATTTGAAATTATATTTTGGTGGGTTTTAACCCCCAATATGGGCGCGCCTCCCTTTTGACCCAAATCTTAAAAAATCAAATTTTAATATGGTTTTAAACCACACACACATACACACACACACATATATTCATATTTGTTTATTGTTTTATAAAACAAAGATGTTTTTTTTAGAGATTTTCCCATATTTTATCCATTTTTAAATGGATCTTATCCCATTTAATTGGAATCAAATATTTGTAAATATTTACGTATTTGGAGGTGGGTTATGGATGTTTGGGTTATATAAACAATGTAACTTGCCATGGGAAGGCATTGGAAAATCCACTGAAGTTTTTGGTGATATGATGTCAAAGTTTCTTTGAAGGATTTATAAGCTTTACTCATTTTGTAAGAGGATTTTTAACCACTCTTGGGATATTTTGGAGAGTGAGAGGACATCTTTTATTAAGCCCAAGTCTCTTTGTAGAAATTGTGAAGAAGAAATTTTGTACATGTTCAAGCATTTTGAATACTAATAAGATCGGTCCTAATTAAAGCTAGACCCAGAGACGTAGTCCACCAGGGACGAACTCCATTATCATACGATGTCCGCATGCTTATGGTTTGCATTATTTCTTCATTTATACTCCCTTGGTTATTTATGAGCCTTTGATAAGATTGTTATTTCAAGTATTTTTATAAGTTATTTGGTTTAATAATTCACATGCGAATTCAAGTGTTAGTAGATCCTGTCATTTTTTAGATCAAGTTTGGTATCAAAGTAGGTTGTAGAGTGTGAATGTTGACTAGATCAATGCTTAAGCGAGATGAAGTACACCTTGAGACTTTCAATCCAAAGATTGGATGTGTAGATTGAAGAAAGAAAATTGCAGATAAAGAATTATGGGAAGGAGATGATAAGGCTTTCCGCAAGGCTTTCTATTAGATGGAAGACAGAGAAGAAAAATTGTTTGCAGATTATCAAGAGAGATTGGAAAAGAAGAAAATGAAAAAGGAGAAAGTAGAGGATAATGCTTTGGGAAAAGGAGTGGCCCCTTCTGAGCCTTATTCTTCATCTTCTTCTTCCTCTTCTGAAAGCTCCAATACTACTTCTTCAAATAAAAAGAAACAACATGATAAAGCTAAGTATGATTTACGTTATTTCAAACTTGATATTAAGTTTGATTTTCCTACATATAATGGTGAACTTCATGCATAAAATATGGATGATTGGATCAGTCAGATTGAGGCATATAGAAAGATCCTGAAAGCTTGTAGATGATAGTGCAAACATATTGATGGCTACTCTCTATCTTGGAGGAACTGTAATTATTTGGTGGGAGAGAAAGACACATGAATACCTACAAAAGGTAAAGTTATTTCTTCCTGGCATGAATTTACTGTTGTGTTAAATAAGTGACTCTATTAATTAGGCTACAAGCTGTAAGCCATGATGGATTGGAAAAACTTAAGGAAACGTAAAGGTAAAAATGCACAAGAATACACTCAAGAATTCAAAAAGAGAGATTTTATTTTAGGTATACCTATTTACACTCAAGAAAATATTCTCAAGTTTGTTGGAGGATTGCATACTTATTTGCGTTATACAATACTTAGTTTTAATCCTACTAACCTTGATGAGGTATGTGTGCAAGATACACACATTGAATCCAAAGGGAAGAGTGGTCATGATAACGTTTCTTCAGCTAAATGCAGCTAGTAAAAAAAGGTAAGGAAAAGAGGGAAAGGCAAGAATGCAACTACAATGAGGAAAGATGATGAGAGGCCTACATGCTCACATTGTCAAAAGCAAGGGAAAAAAGAAGCAAAGTGTTGGGTACTACATCTAGAATTGAAACCGAAGTGGTTTAAGGATCAAAAAGAGAAGGAAAAGGCCATGGTGTCGTTGAGGACCTTGGATCAGATTTTGAGGATGAAATAAACATAACAATCATAGGTGTGAAATGTAAAACTATTGTTGGTCATGATTCTAACATTTTTTCTTCATGTGATTCTACTTTTAAATATCATGTGAGTTCTATAGAATAAAAAAGGAATGCATTGTTCCATATAAGGGTAATTACAAAACAAAGTAAGATCGACACACTCATAGATAGTGGATCCCAAGCTAATCTCAATTCAGGAGAAGTAGTTAAGGAGTTGAGATTAACAATAAAAACACACAAAAAACATTATACATTAGGTTGGGTATGTTTTATCAAAAATTTTCAATCAATGTGGACAAAGATTATTTCCCTAGTCTATGTGGGGAAGATCTAGAAAAAAAGGGTCACAACGATGCATCCTTTCCATATATCATGAAACTAATTGAATGAGAATATTTCTTACCTCAATGATGAAGGTAATAATTTCCTTGTAATTCTCATGTGATCAGTTTTACCTACAAAAGAATATGAAGAACAAGATATAATGATGAAAGTAACAAGACAATTCAATGATCTATACTAATGATCAAGGAGAAAAGTAATGAACAATCGATATTAACCCAAATCATTCATGGGAAATGGGAACATGTTTGTATTAAAAATATAAGAGAAGAAAACTAAAACCAAAGCCTTGAAGTTGAAGCTTTGTTCTCACAATTCCTTTGACATAACTTTCAGACACACTCTACAATCTCTACAAACCTCACTCACAAACACACTCTTTTCCTCCTATAGGAGTAATGATTCCAACAACATAAAGGTGCTCTCTTGGTTCTCTTACCTCCTCTATCCATGAAGGGAATATTGTATATATAGGCCAACGAGGGACCAAATGGGTTGAGATATGTTGGGAGGAAGGTGAGGAATGATCCCTAGAGGCTAGGTTTATGGATTCCACCTATTCCTAGTAGTTGGGATAAGCCTCCACGAGGAATTTCATCTATAAGGTTCTTGAAGTGTTATGTTTTTACCTTTTTGATAGTGTCGATGCTCATTGTACATGGGAAAGTTGCACCAACTCTCTTTTTCTTGAGGAAACTAGTGTCACTAGCACACATTGTTAGCAGGAAAGAGGCGTTAGGTGAGTCTGACTCCCTTTCACTCGATACCTTTTCACAGAAATTTTTAACATGCATGACGAGGGTGTAAAAGGTGCTCAAAACATTTTTCAACTTGAACTAGAGCATGAAAAAATAAAAAAGAAGCTCGATCGCAGCAAAAAAAGCACCCAATAAGGCCCTGAAATGTTCAAAAATAACATTAGAACAATTTCACCATGAAAACTATAGGAAAATGATAACAAAAATCCATATTATTTAAACATTTCACTAATTATTTCTAGTCAAAAAATCAAAAACTAATATAGAATAGTGAAATAGTCAAAATTTCTTAACATTGTGATTTTTACCATAGCAATAGGGTGAAAATTGTGTTTGAGAGACAAATTTGAAATGAAGTTTTCGGGAGCTACGAGCATCCAATCAAAGAACCATCAGAAGTAGGTAAGACCCATCATCCATCCCTTCATTTTCATGGTTGAAAACAATTTTTTATCATAATTTTTGGTAGTTTTAGGAATGTTTTTCCAAGGGGAATAGAGTGCCCAAGGTGACGCTCTTTTTCCTTTCAGAAGGTGAGCTTGCACACTCCTTGAAAGGGGAAAAAGCATCATGGGTGCTCTTTCCTCTAGAAGAGACTGCACCATCACTCTGTTCGCATAGGGAAAGAGCATTCGCGACCGTGATTCTCCCAAAAACTCAAAACAAGCATGGAATTCAAGTTTTATCTCAATAAATAGAGTCTAATGGTTACCGTATGGATGTCCCATAGGTGTTTGAATAAAAAAATAGTGATTTAGAAGGAGCGTGAGAATGAACTAGATGATGCCCAAGCGATCAATGACCCAATGGTTATGAGGGAACTAAGGGAGTGTGGAATGATTAAATACTTTAGGGTTTTGGGCATGAGAGCCCATGTTCACTTGCTGGACCATTTGATACAGATGTGGGATCTGTATCAAAAACATTTTCATGTTGGGACCCATATTCTGACGATTGATGTCAAGAAAATATACTTTCTCACTAGGCTATCCAGGTGAGGAATTCTAGTATCACTGACAGGTACTAAAGGAGGGGACACATCCATTGACGATCTTATTAATAAGTTGTGTGCAGTCGAAACAAGATCTTAACGGGGGAATTTCTGATAAAACACATTGTAGATCAACCATTGAGGACTATATCCTTCACCATAGAGAAGGTAGCAGGTATTAGAGCTGCTCATCACACTACCCAGGAACATATGTTTTATTTTTTGGAGTACATGGCTCCGACCATATTCAACTAGAGTGAGGGGATATTGATGAGCCTCAAGGACTAACTCATAAAATGTCGATGAGGTGAGCTAAAAACATTTGGCTATGGGGCTGTAGTAGTATTACATCCAAAGGTGCCTCTCAACAAGTCGAAGCCCGAGGATCCATAGATGTTGCAGTGGGTCAAGGATATGGCCCGTCATGGAGGTGGCAAAGGGCCTACCATGACCTATGGTTCCGTCGTGTTTCATTGTCTATGAGGCCAACTGTTGATGGTAGAGGACTACGCATATATGTGGACTGACTTTAGGGGTGACCCTGATTTTTCATTTCTTGAGGACGACCGAGGTAAGAAGGATACTACCTCATTGTGTGTTTTATTTTATATTGTATATAATTTATTTGTATTTTTGGTGATACTAAGAGATATCCTACAATTTTGTAGACATTGGTCCATCCAAACTTGTATGGGCTTCTCCTATCGAAAGACGAGGGGTGGTTAGAGATATATCCATCATGAATGTAGAGGCAGAGGAGGAGCTTCAAGAAATTGAAGACAGCTTCTAGAGGCTGATTGTGGGGGTTCCAGACATTTCTATTGATGACCTTCCCAAGCGTTATCAACACCATACTACAAGAGTGTCAGGGTGTTTTGGGAGGATACTCCACAAAGTGGATCGTGTTGTTCTGTGTTATCATAAGCATGAGGCTTAGTCCATAGTGACTCCTATTTTTGTATTGTATACATAATGAAAGCTTTGAAGCTTCATATTTTGACCTCTTGATGTACTAGAAACTTGATGGTTCTAGATTTTGGGTACACCAGAAGCTTATGGCTTTGGTTTTTGTCTTAGTATTGGTTATATATAAAACACCCTTTTTACAGACATGTGTATGTATGTGATGTATTATGTGCATTAATGGATAAATATATATGTTTACTTCTATGATCTTTTTATATGTGATTAAAAATTAAAATTGAACATTATACGTTATTTAAGTACCAATCCAAAACATAATTTGCCAATGAATCAACCACTATGTTCAAATGTCTTGGGATATGATGGTAGGAGCCACACTCAAAAGAACTTTCTAGAAGCTGAAATATTTGAAACATACGAATAAGTAAGGGGTTATAGATGGTGTAAACCAGGTTTAATTTATGTATAACTAACTCCAAATCTAAATAAACCCTAATCTCACTCATATCACTAGATAAAGATTTAGTTAACAAACCAATCACTGGATGATACTCTACAATATTGTTCATAGGAGGACCTAAACAAGTTCCTCTTGAGCTTACCAAATCAATGATATGATATTACACTATTCAAGCTGTGATGTGATATTCATGGTATAACGACTAGAACCATCTGCAAAGACAGAGTAAGTGGTCATTTGTCCATTTAAACACAAAACTATATATGCAGGATTACCTAAGACACATCTTACATTCACAAAAAGTTCACAATCCAAACTACACACAACACTCTATAAACAATATGTACAAGGTATCTATGCCAGATGACCTAGGAATACTAATTCTTGAGGTAAATCCCATTTCGGGTCTCACGCAATGGTATTTTATCACAGTCTATTAGCTTGTAAGATCCTTTCTCTAAGGTGTGACTGACAATGTAATGCCCATGCCACATGGATTCTAATTTTCCACCTGCCAATTTATCATGTTTCGTGTTATATGTCAGGAGCATATCACCTTCATAGAAGAGGCGAGGTTGAATGGATCGGTTGTACTGAGATTTAATTCAATGTTTATGTACCTTGTTACCTAAGCTGGAATCTCAAATCTTGATGAGTCCCATAAAGCTTTCTCATGTAAAAGAACTGTTCTTCCTCTTAAGTGGTATTGAGTAGCATGTTTTTGGTGAGTTTCAGAGAAGGAATCTCACATTCGATTGGGAGAGTAGCTTCTAGCCCATACACTAGTTGAAATGCTATGAAGCTGGTAGATGTATTAATGGTAGTCCTATAAGCCCATAATGCAAGAAAAATTGTAAATACCAACTGGACTTGGATTGTACTACCATCTGTTGAAGTATAGTTTTCAACACCTTGTTGATGGCCTCAAACCAATCATTGGCTTGTGAGTAGTAGGGTGTAGAGTTATCATGATGAAAACCTAGTTTGGAACTTAGTTCTGACATCATTTTTTTTTGAAAATGTGAACCATGATTGGTCACAATAGCTTGAGGGACTCTGAACCTATCAATTATGGTATTGAAAAGAAATTAGGTAGTAGTTTTTCCTTCTTCAGCATATGTGGGCATCGCCTCTACCCATTTTGTAAAGTAGTCCATGACTAAAATGATGTAACCATTCCCCCCAGATGTGGTAGGCATACAATGCATAAAATCAATACCCCATTTCGCAAAAGAGCCGACAGGAATGATAGGATGTAAAGGAGTGGATTTGGTGTGTTTTTTGGATTGAAAAAGATGGAAGGGTGGGCATTTTTTCATGGCCTCCATTGTAATGTCCCCGGTTTCGACCCTGTTTGCATGATGTATATATTGTAATTAATCGTGGTGAGGAGCTCAAGGAAAAATCCCCATCATCGATTTGTGTGTGTATGTTTTGGCAATAGGTATAGTTGCTGATGGTATATCATGTTGTTTGGCACATTGTAATGTGGCATCATGTAAATACGCACATCAAATAAAATTGAAACCACAACCAGCTACAACAGTGTAACATTGAATGAAAGGGCATGGTTCCAAAGGATAAGGAGTGGGGGATGTCAAACCTTGGTTATGGGAAAAACCCATGTTTCACCACCTTTGTTGCTTGTCACCTTTTGTCTCATCCAACCTTGTCAACCTCTTTAATGCTTCAGCTGGTGGTTGGGGAGTTATGGATGAGTGGTTGAGGGTATTTATTGCTGGAGAAAACGTGGGTAAAGAGGCAAGCAATTCCTCCATCTTCCCCACGACTCCATTCTCCCCATGGTTGGTGGTTTTCACGTCCTGTTGCTTACTCTCATCGCTGGTATGTTGCTCCTCATGCAGAGGTCTATTCGTCCTCCGGATGGCTTGTTGATTCGTGCGCAGGGGTGAGGTTGTTTTCCCTCACGCGCAGGCTGAAATCCTCACGTAGGGATCGGGTATGTTTTCCCGTGTGTTTTTGCTGTTGGGTGCAAGTTTTTCCTCACACACAGACCGTTGAGGTCGATTTCCCATGTGAGAGCCGTGCTCACTGTTTTGTTTTGGGGCTGTTGTCTTCCCCACGTGTTTTCATGTTAGCTGTGGTGTCCAACTGCGTTTTGGGTCACTGGGTATTTGTGGTGAGCCATTTTTCTGCTGTGGTCTTAGTTTGAGTCTCCCATAGCTATGCTAGGAGCTCTGTTTCTTGTCCACTATGGTCTGTGAATTGCTGCCATTATTTGTTGGTTGATTGGGTTGTTGTTGTTCCCCTGGTTTGGGGTGTTGTTGCTGAGTTGTTTTGGCCACGATAGGGCCAAGAAAAACTCCGGGTTGCATTGTGGGATTTAGCTATGCTCATCTACTGTTTGGGACTGTCACCGGTTGTTTGCCTTCTTTACAAGAGCTGTGAAGGGATTGTTGCTGCGTGTATGCAGTGGTTGACCTTTGGGGCTGCGTTGGCTTGGCTGATTTGTGGACAGCCTGATAAACCCAACGGTGCTTGCCTGCTATTTTGTGTCCCCTTGGCTATGTGTAAGCCTGCAATTGTCCCTTAGTCCTTGAGGAATCATGCTCAGCTCGGGGGTGGCAGCGTCGCTGAGAGATTGATGAGCACGCTGGCCTATGGTTGGGTGGAACGTTGCAGCGACGTAGCTGGTTGTGGGTGAAGTCTTCATCAACAGATAAGTGCTGCTATCTATATTCCATCTCGATATATATATTGATGTCAATTAATGAATCATATTGAACATGGTGGAATGCTAGAGATGCATGCGTTTTGCTTCCGGTGTATGATTGAGGATTCAGGCATTTGTGTATGCTTAGGCATCTTAATACGCATCCTGTAAGTTTTTAATTTCAGCATGGAATTTTCCTGTTCATGTTCATGGGGCTATTTGCCCGGTCGTGTTTGATGTGTTGGTCGCGTCCTCTTCGCCGGTCGGAGGCATGGGGACGTGACAGTATGGTATCAGAGCTTGGGTTGCAGCAATGGGCCTCTATGGGCCAAGAAAGAGCCGCTGATAGAGGGCAGAATTATCCTCTATGTCCAGTAGAACAACCGTGAGTAAACGAATTCAGAAAAACGGTCTAAGTGTTGGGCGGTCGGACCATTGGAGGAAGTGGAATTCCGTCGTTGCGGACGAATGGGTGAAGTTACCCGTCCAACCATTACGGAAGGGTTCATGGAGTTAACCTCCGCCGTTGCGGGTGAAACAACGATCTTCCCATCCGCCGTTGCGGATGGTAAAGTGAATCTGCATCCGGCGTAAAAGTTTCCCGACCGCCGACTAGAGCTACATTCGGTGGGAAGAAGAAAGGAAGACAAATTTTTGAATAAAATTTGTCTAAGTGTTGGAGAAATCGGAAAGGAAAGTGGCCCATTAGTCGCCGTTGCGGAAGAAAAATCATTAAGGCTTCTGATCCAAAAGTCAGCCGACGTCCAACGTAAGTGCCAATCGGAGGGATTCGCACTTTGGTGAGCCGCCATTGCGGAATCCAAAGCCATTTGGCTTCCGATGTGAAAGTCCGTTAACGTCCGACGTAAGTGCCAAAGCAGAAGGATTGGAGCTTTCGAGGAGCCGCCGTTGCGGAAGAATTCCGGAAGTGCCACCGTTGTGGACGGCAGAGCAATCCCGCATCCGACTTGAAAGTCGTCCAATTGCCGACGAAGGGAATTTTTTTGGAGAAAATTCGTCTAAGTGTTGAAATAGCTGGCGGGCCACTAGATGAAGTTAACGTCCACCGTTGCGGAAGGAAGAATGGTCCAGGAGCCGATTCGGTGGAAGAAAGAATGGTCTAGGAGCCGATTCGGTGGAAGAAAGAATGGAAAGAGGAGCCGATTCAGCGGAAGGAAGAGTCGAATGAGATCTGATTCTGTGCAAGGGGAAAATTTGAGTTTTCCGTGACATTTTCTCAGCAGATTTCGATTGTTTCCAAGGGATTCTTCAGTTGTTTTTGGTGAATTTAAGGGCTGAATATGAGAAAAGAGGCAGTGATTTAAAGCGGCAGATTGCGTGAAAACAAACAATTTACAAAAAAAAAAAAACGAGGGGGCTGCCCCCGACCCGCCCTGCAGTGGCGGGCAAGCCACAAGGGGGCAAGCCCCCTTGACCCCCATCATCCCTCTGAGACAATCATTCTTGTGAAAAGAAGATTCTATGTTTGGGAAAATTAGTAAAACCCAAATCCATAAAAGATTAATGGTGTATCGGAAATGAGATCCGTAAGTTACTGAGTGGCTGAAGTTGGCAACCAAAATGCAGCTGTGTGTAAAATGCAAAGATTTGGTGAAAATCTTCATTCTTGGAAGTGGTGTGGTTTTCACATCCGAGATCGGAATGAAGCATGTGAATAGGTGTTGGAAAGCTTATCCAGCAAGGAGCAAGGATAAGTGACCAGAATCTGAGCATGGAGCAGCAAAGTGCTAATGATGACCGTTGTTAGCAAATGGACAAATCTGGACAGTTGCATGCCCAGGGGTAGCAAGGACTATGAAGTCAACCAGCTGCTGTGTGGAAAAGGAATTCCATGAGAAGATGAGGGACTTGAAAGGGATGTTTTCTTTAAAACCCTGTCTTGCTGATTATAACTACATTTCCTAAGTATATAGCTGAAATGTAGGAGAATATGTATTGCATGCATAGGATATTGCATGTGGGTAATAATATTGGGAATTATATATATTTATAATGTACCACTAATGATAATAATTGTTTTGATGTTGACGTTAGTGGACAAACCAACGATGACATGGAACCGGATGAATATGTTGCTGATGCTGATGAATGAGGCCAGCAACCCTATGGAGAAGGGATAAGGCAACGAGTCCATAACAAAAGCTGGTGAGCAAATTCTGCAATCTCCTACAAAGGACCAACCAAATCGGTCATGGAAAGGGTGTAAGTAAGACCCATTCAGTTTAGAGTTTGCTTATGACAAATTCCATGGATTGGTCCAGGTAAGAGACCTCATACCATGTGAATATTGGAATGTAGAAAGGTGTCATGCCTATACATGTTAACGATATTGATTATAGTAATGCATCCTATATGAGGTAGTCATGGGTAGGCCCTGGTATGGTTGAATGCATAGTATTCCTGAATCAATGCAAGGTAGCATGGAATGGACATGCATTAAGAAGATTTTATGAATCTTGTTGTTATGCATTGAATGTATGCATATGAAGGGTGTGAGTGATTGATTGCCTAAGTAAAGGTGCAAATGTTGTGATGCATTGCATGAATGCATTGAGATGAATGCATGTGATATTATGGAGAACTAATGGCTGAATGATGAATTGATGACAATTCAGGAACCATTTCATAGGTTGCTATGAATGCAGGATAGTCATGATCAATTGTCTGCCAGAAATGCTCTATTGAAGAGCAAGGTGGTATGAATGATACGCTTGTGAAGTAAGGGTATCTAAACCTTCATTTGATTGCATGAATGATATGACTATACCTTGCAATGTTAATACGATAATGATTGCATGAAGCAAATGAGTTTTGGTATATATTGATGTGACTAATAGCTAGAAGTATTTGAATTTTATAAATTCTGAAAATACTTCGATGATGGTTGTAGCAATGAAAAGGTTATATGCATCCAAACTTACCAAGTGTTTGGTTGTTTGAAGCTTATGTTTCAAATAGATTATTTTAAGCATGGCATTGAGAGGTAAGATCCTGACCAATGCTAGAATCTACCATATGATATGCATAATAGGTTGTTAAAATTCGAATTGTGAATTTCGGATTTGAGGAATTGCTGACAACCATTAGCCACTGTTGGCTTGCATAAGATTGTGTTTGGTTGATTGAAACTCATGTTTCAGGTAGATTATTCCGAGAATGGCATTAAGAGGTAAGACCCTGACCAATGCCAGAATCTACCATTTATGAGGAGAAGTCTCATGGTTGTGAAAGTAGTTGGCATGCATGATGAGTTGTTAAATTTGAACTGTGAATTTCAGATTTAAGAAAGTGCTAACGATTACTAATCATTGTTGGCTTGTGTGAGATTGTGTCAGGAGGGACACACGGTAAGTGGGTATTCATGTTATGATAGTAAGCATAAAATTATAATGGGCATAGTAATGCTACTTACAAGAGACCCACAATTGAGCAAGTCAATTTCTGTAGTAGATAGAATTGCAAATTCTCATTGAATTTGATTTCTAATGTCATTGCTTGGTTATGGAACGATCAATTTGGATTGTAGTATCAGGTAATGATTGACTGTTTGGCTATTTGATGAATGTGTCAAGGGTACACACTGCAGGAAGACCATGTGTGATGGCCTGCAGAAGCCAAAATTCATGGGAAGGTTTTCCCTTATCTTGGAAATGGGTTTCAGGTGAAACACCATTGGACATTTTGAAATGTCTCATCTGCACTGCATGTTTGGTAATAACATGAGTGAGATGGTATGTGTTATGTCGGTGAGACATGTGTGGATACGAACTGTGTTGGGAGCAGGGATGGGGGCTTGGTTTTCTTAAACCTGGTGATTGGAAACCGCACAGACAGAGCTAGAGGGATGAATTTCTTCTCCACAACCCCGGGATAGCACTGGAAGGGAATGTAGGGCCTGAGGGACTGAGTAGCAGAGACAGGACTGATTCCTTGTGCCGGGTGTGTGTGGGTGTCTTAGAAGTCAGGCTAGTTCTGGTGTAGGTGTTCCTAGCTCTGCAGAAAGCTCACCAGCTTAGCATTCAGCCTTTCCCAACTCCTTGACGGTGCCTAACAGATACAAAGGAATACTACGACGACAAATGGATAAGTGTTCTGTAACCCTTGCTATGAATATGCATGTTTAATTATTAAATTCCATATGCAGAACATGTTTTGATTTATTTCCATGATGACCGATTGCTTGAGTATGAATAGAACCTACATGGCACGCATCAGAAGAGAGTGCACACTTTTCCGATGACGAGTCATGAAAAGGGTTTTCAATACTGATTACACTCTAGGGAGTGGACGCACTCCTGGTGTCTCAATACTTGATAGTGAATGATGAGAAATGTGATTACGATTTTTTAAAGCAATAACGCTAATGAGTTTGCTTGTATTGCTTGTATTTCTTGTGTTGATAGGCTAAGGTAAAGGTAAAGGTAAAGGTAAAATGGTAAATGGTTGTTGTGAGGGGTTGCATAGTAAGGGTTATGGTCGATATAAGTGTATGTTGGTATAAGTGTATGTGTCATTGTTGATATAAGTGTATGTTGGGCTGTTATATGCATGGGGATCCATAGTAGATCATAGACCTGGAAATGGTCATGATAAAGTTCCAAGCCCAGTTGACATGATTGTGTACTGGCTGGACATTAATTATTCGATGTTGAGGGGAAGCCTACGTGCTGACCTAACATATAAGTCCATAGGCGATCCCAAGGCTTGTGAAGCGAAGCAGGATCCTGTGGACGAACGAGGGAACACACAATACAGATAAGTATTGGATTATTTTTCTTGTGTGTATATGATTTGGTTATGATGTTTTAAACTCTTGCTTTAGAGATAAAACTGATGAGAATAAACTAAACATGTGAATCTATTCAATGTTGGATATAGGTATCGCTGGAGGCGAGGACTATAAGCGCATCCTAGGGGTGCATGTGGACATGTGACTGTCCTGGAAAGCTCGGAATGAGCGGTAATGAAAAAGGTGCTAGTAAGACGAGGGAGTCCTAGCAGCCGAGACAAACCATGTGGAGGGACTCCATGGTTTAGAGGTCTAGAATAGAACAAAGACACTAAGTGTCATGACCAAGAAGGATTGGTCCAGCATTCACGACGAAGTGAACGAGGCTGAGAGCATGAAAAGCCACAGTGATGGTGTGGGTTCTAGGATGGAACAAAATAAAGAGGGGAAAAACTCTTACTGCTCTCTCTTTCCTTTTGATTATATATTTATATAGATATATGTTTATGCATTGTGAATGCATGAATGATTGAGAATGAAATGTGTGTATTTTCTTAAAGTAAATTTGTGAATGATGGAATAGTTAATTCCCTGCCCAGGAATGGACATGAATGAGCTCATGTGCCTATTGGGGAAAGGCATGAAAAATATGAAAGTTTCCTTAATGGAACTTGAACTGTCATGCCAATTGGGTAATTAACTAACTGATTTTGATATCTATATTATGCTTGGTCTGATAGAATTTCAATGGTGCATTCCACGGGTGAGAAAAGTGAAACTAGGTGGTGCGCGTTGATTATGGCAGCAGATCAAAAGTTTTTGGACTTGGCTGGAAGTCTCCTTCAAGTGATTGCCAAGACCCAAGAGAATCTTGGGGAGATGCTCAAGATACAGAGAAGGAAAAATGAGATGAACCACTAGATTTTGCAAGACTCTATTGGTTTGCAAAGGGAGGTGAAAATCCTTCTGGGAGCAATCGACAAAGGAAAGGAAGGTGGATCAGCAATGGGAAAAATGTCCAAGCAACACGATAAGAAACGGTCTAGGCATGAAGACTCAAAGGAAATTGAGCAGGTAAAGATGAAGCAACCAGTGAAATGCTGGAGATGCGGAGGACATCATTTACGCCGGGACTGCCCAATGAGGGAACATGATGAAGGCGATAACCACAAAGTTCCTAGACTTCGGGGTCAGCTGGAAGCTGAGAACCAGCAGGGGAGGTCCATGGAAGCCAAGAGGCTTGGTCTTGAACGTTCAAAGTAAATGATTGAACGTGGGATAGATTTGCAATTTTGAAATGTTTATGTGCAATTGTATATGTATTGTATATATGTAATGGAACACCGAGGACGGTGTTATTCCAAGGGGGAGGGGAATGTAATGTCCCCGGTTTCGACCTTGTTTGCATGATGTATATATTGTAATTAATCGTGGTGAGGAGCTCAAGGCAAAATCCCCATCATCGATTTGTGTGTGTATGTTTCGGCAATAGGTATAGTTGCCGATGGTATATCATGTTGTTTGACACATTGTAATGTGGCATCATGTAAATACGCACATCAAATAAAACTGAAACCACAACCAGCTATGACAGTGCAACGTTGAATGAAAGGGGCATGGTTCCAAAGGATAAGGGGTGGGGGATGTCAAACCTTAGTTATGGGAAAAACCCATGTTTCACCACCTTTGTTGTTTGTCACCTTTTGTCTCATCCAACCTTGTCAACCTCTTTAATGCTTCAGCTGGTGGTTGGGGAGTTATGGCTGAGTGGCTGAGGGAATTTATTGCTGGAGAAAACGTGGGTAAAGAGGCAAGCAATTCCTCCATATTCCCTATGACTCCATTCTCCTTATGGTCGGTGGTTTTCACGTCCTGTTGCTTACTCTCACGGCTGGTTTGTTGCTCCTCACGTAGAGGTCTATTCGTCCTCCGGATGGCCTGTTGATTCATGCGCAGGGGTGAGACTATTTTCCCTCACATGCAGGCTGAAATCCTCACGTAGGGATCGAGTATGTTTTCCCGTGTGTTTTTGCTGTTGGGTGCAAGTTTTTCCTCATGCACAGACCGTTGATGTTGATTTCCCATGTGAGAGCCGTGCTCACTGTTTTGTTTTGGGGCTGTTGTCTTCCCCACGTGTTTTCGTGTTAGCTGTGGTGTCCAACTGCGTTTTGGGCCACTAGGTATTTGTGGTGAGCCATTTTTCTGCTGTGGTCTGAGTTTGAGTCTCCCATAGCTATGCTAGGAGCTCTGTTTCTTGTCCACTGTGGTCTGTGAATTGTTGCCATTATTTGTTGGTTGATTGGGTTGTTGTTGTTCCCCTGGTTTAGGGTGTTGTTGCTGTGTTGTTTTGGCCACGATAGGGCCAAGAACAACTCCGGGTTGCATTGTGGGCTTTAGCTGTGCTCATCTACTATTTGGGACTGTCACCGGTTGTTTGCCTTCTTCACAAGAGCTGTGAAGCGATTGTTGCTGCGTGTATGCAGTGGTTGACCTTTGGGGATATGTTGGCTTGGTTGATTTGTGGACAGCCTGATAAACCCAACGGTGCTTGCCTGCTGTTTTGTGTCCCCTTGGCTATGTGTAAGCCTGCAATTGTCCCTTAGTCCTTAAGGAATCATGCCCAGCTCGGGGGTGGCAGCGTTGCTGAGAGATTGATGAGCACGCTGGCCTATGGTTGGGTGGAATGTTGCAGCGACGTAGCTGGTTGCGGGTGAAGTCTTCATCAACAGATAAGTGCTACTGTCTATATTCCATCTCTCTATATATATTGATGTCAATTAATGAATCATATTGAACATGGTGGAATGCTAGAGATGTATGTGTTTTGCTTCCGCTATATGATTGAGGATTCAGGAATTTGTGTATGCTTAGGCATCTTAATATGCATCCTGTAAGTTTTTAATTTCACCATGGAATTTTCCTGTTCATGTTCATGGGGCTGTTTGCACAGTCGTGTTTGATGTGTTGGTCACGTCCTCTTCACCGGTCGGAGGCATGGGGACGTGACATCCATGTAATATTTGAATATTGAGGGCCAAAAGTACCCAATGCATAAAATTTTTTGAGCAGTAGCCATCCCAGAAAGATGACCTCCACATGCTCTAGAGTGACATACATTCAATACTATTTCATCATCTTCATGAGTTAAGCAACGTCGTAAGAAAATAACAATGCCACGACGGTACAATGTATCTTTGATGATAATATAGTACTTGGAACGATGACATATATGACAATGTTCGTCTCGGGTTGCATTAGGCTGAAAGCATTGATTCTGGAGATATAAATAAAATATCCATACTAGGGATCAGACATAATAATGAGGAACAAGGATTCATCGAGTAATAAATCCAAGGGCTACATATCCTCAGTAATACGGGGAAGGCCACACATAAGCTCTGTGTAGACAAGAGACTTATTTGAACTAGATTTTGCAAACTCTAACTCGAATTCCTGGAGAATGAAAATACAATGAGAGTATTTTCCCCGAAGCACCTAATGGGTGAAGATGTAATACATGGGTTAAAATCTGTGTACACAGTAGTTGTGTGAAGCAAGATGTAGTGACACAATTTATGGACTACGATGACTGTGGCTAGATACAACTTCTGAAGATGCAAATAATAGGTTTCATAGTCAAGGAGACTCTTACATAGGTAATAAATCACAGTAACATGGTCATGTGCATATGTTTGAACTGGTACAATGTTGATGGTAGTTAATGATGCAGCCACATACAAGGAGTAATCCTTGGTGTAACCAGGTGTTTGCAACACAGGTGTGTGTGTAATAGCATGTTTGAGAGTGGAAAATGCACGTTGTGCAAGGTCATCCCAAGCAAAGGTTGCGTCCTTTAACAAACACATGAAACCGTGTGTCTTCTTGGCGTAGTTACAGAAGAAACAACAACGAAATTTTTCCTTCCCTTACAAACTTTGATGTTGAGTAACATTGGTAGGTGATGGTAGAGCCAAGATGGATTCAGTTTTCAAAGGGTCTGTACAGATTCCATCCTTGGAAACGATGAATCCAAGAAGTCTGCCAGTCTCAACACAATTTTTTTTTTGTCACAACATGATTTGAACCCAAAATCTGACGACATCCGACGAAATCTAATGTTTTGTCGGATTTAACTTTTAAATTGAAAATTTCGTCGGTTTTCAACACAATACTTTGTCAGAGGTTTGACGCATAAATTCAGACATCGTTGGAGTTTCTACATCCAGATTCATCGTATTTTCGACCTGATACTTCGTCGTATTTTCGACCCAAAACTTCAGAATTTGTCGAATTTTTGGCCTTCAACTTTGTTGGATTTGGAAATTTTTTGCATCGATAACCAGGGTCATTATTGTCCGTTATCCAACAAGCGTTGAATTTGAAAATATATAAATTAGGGAAACGTTCTGACATGTTTTCTATTGAAGTGACGGACGGTTTGCATAAACTATTTTATTTCTCGATAGACGGTTTGAGGAATTGTTTTATTCTTCGATGGATGATCATTAGAGGAAATTACAATTCAAAATGGGCCTTCCAAAAATAATACAAATTCCATGTCATCATGTATTAGCCAATCAAAATTCTTTAAAATTCAACAAGGGAGCACCTCTTAAACAAATTTTAATCTAAATTTGGGGATATGTATGATAAAAAAAACTACTTTTTTTGTTCGTATTTTCGACATATCTCCTCGTGCTTTTAATCAAATTTATATTGGGAGAGCTCATCGATGCGGAATTAAATTCTGCATCCAACTAGTACCCACTTAGAATACTTTTGACGGGCCCCACTACCCCCAAAAACAAGAAATACCTGAAAAAACATGATGATCATCACGTTTTTTCAGGTATTTCTTGTTTTTCGGGGTAGCGAGGCCCGTCAAAAGTATGCCAAGTGGGTACTCATTGGATGTGGAATTTAATTTCGCATCCAATGAGCTCCCCCAATTGAAATTTGAGTAAAAACACAGGGAGATATGTCGAAAATATGAATAAAGAAGTAGTTTTTTCTTTTCTTCCTCCAAAATTAATAAATATTATTTTATTATTTTAACTATTATTTTATTAATTTTCCTTAGGACGCCCATTTTGAGTTGAAATTTCCTCTAATGTTGCTGTATTATTTTATTTTTCAATGGACCATTTGCAGATATAATTTTATTCTTCGGCAGATGGTTTGCGGAAATTATTTTATTCTTCGACAAACGATCGTTTGCGGAAATTGTGATGTGTGGACCTTGATTTTTTAATATCGTATATAGTCATGATTAAAGTTTTTTTTGAGAAAATGTCAAATAGCCATATTCCTTATCCAAACAAACCAAATCGACAATTGCTTGTTAGACTGTGGGATGCAATGAAAAAAAGGGGTGATGGTAAATGTTATTGTCCATGTATTCAATGCAGGGGATTTAAGAGGAGAAGAATATTGATCACAACAACCAAAAAAAATTGTAGGGAACATGGACAATGTTGGGCCTCAGGATAGAAGAGCAGAATTCATATAGAATTCTTCCCAAGTAGGAAAGAAGAGGGTAAAGAAGAAGAAGGAGTCGCGACAGAAGGAACAACATCAAAGAAGAAGACAAGGACGCTACGACAGAAGAAATAAGATAAGGAGGAAGGAAAATTGAAGGCGTGGTATGAGGAAGCTGCACCAGTTTTATAAGATACGATGGAAGGACAGAGCAAGAGATGAGATGACATGGGGAAATATTCACAAAAGCAAGCATGTAGATAAGGTAACCGCCAGAAAGTGACAGTAAGGAATAATGCTGAGAAAGAAGCATCCCTTAGTGATCGTGGGTATGAGATTGGATGGAGACAGTTGAAACCACATGCGTAAAGGCATTTTTGTAAGTGGGGCTGATAGCGCATTTTTGGTTATGTATTGCTATAATATGAAAGACAACATGTTATCTGAAGATAGTAAGCTGGATGGGATAATGACTGAAGCTGAGTCTGTCAGAGTCTGTATGGATTTAGTATTGAGCCTGTAACAAGCATGTATGGGAGTTATATCGAGTCTGTAATAAGGCTATAAAATGTTGATGTAATTGTAACTACAGAATGTATTCACTTGTATTTATTATATATTGTAACCCGATGTTTATTCTGGGATGTATTTGTAATGTACTTGAGTCATGTCATGCCCTGAGGTTCCTATTAGGAGTTTCTATAATGTAAACAAGTCATGTCAAGTCAAGGTGGGTAACCTTCCTATTGTCTAAGGGTTAAATTCCCTGCAGTTTCGGGGCACTAGGGTTATTAGACTCACCTACTGAAGTCGGCCATAGTTGGGTTTAGTCAAGTTGAGAATTAATATAAATAGAGATCTAGCCTCTCTATTTATCACACACTCACTCACACTCAGTTGTAGCGCATAACTGAGGAAGAGAAAGACACTCGGGCAAGGAAGAAAGAGGTTATTGCCGTTGGGAGATCATCTTACTATTTTTGGGTTTCACTTTTGGTGTTGATTCTATCTCTAAGGAATTTATGGGGTTTTCTCCATTTCTGGTTTCCCTGAGGAAAAAAAATGTGTTCATTATCTCTTGTGTTTGATTACTGTGCTTGTTTTTCTCTCAGTTAAAGATCCTAATGTTATGCTAGCTTAATGTTAAAATCTAACATGGTATCAGAGCTAACCTGAGAAGAAGACATTGTGCAGCTATGGGAACTAGGGATTCCTACTTTGTGGATCTCTCTCCATATATTTTCAGCAAAAGAAGGGTGGAATAACTCTCTTCCCTAGGGTGCATCTTTCTATCGAAGCAGAATCCAATTCTTAGGTTTTTCAATTTTGGACCTGACACTGCTGCCGCAAATTAGGGCTTTTCACAGAAGTAGAATTTTTCGATGAGCCCAGGTCTGGATTGATCTCCTCCCCAAAATCAAATTTAGGGATTAAAATCAAAGGATTTGGTTGGACAGAACTCCAGAAAAGAAAAACCCTAATCTGCTCCTGAACCACCACTACAAGATTTCAGCTCCAAATCTAGATCCAACATCTTGACTTGGTAAGATCTAAATATTTTGTATCTCCATTTGAGGTTCTCAGTTAAGATGTCTCATCATGCCAAGCTTGATGAAAAGCTTGAGGGAGCTGATAAATTTCGAACCTGGAAGTATAGGATCACCCTGGTCCTAGAAGAAAATGAGTTGGACTCCTATATCAGTGAGGAGGTTCCAGTTCCAGAGGGAGATGAGGCCAAGGCCTTACATAAGAAGAAGTTGGTTATGGCAAAGAGGATCATTGCTGATTCTATCAAGGATCACCTCCTACCACAAGTGTCCTCCCTCAAGACACCTAAAGCTATGTTTGATACCCTAACCAAACTATTTGAAGGGAAGAACATCAATCAAAAGATGACTCTAGGGAACCAGTTGAAGAATGTAAATATCCAGAATGAGGAGACCATACAGTCATACTTCAGAAGGGTCTCCCAGATCAAAGAACGACTGGAAGCAGTAGATGAAGAAGTGGAGAATGTAGAAATTGTGATGACAACCTTGAATGGTCTCCCCAGGTCATGGGATTCTTTCATCCAAGGAATCTATGCAAGTAAGAAGTTAGTCAAGTTCAGTAGACTGTGGGAAGAATGTTCACAAGAAGAAGCTCGGATAGCAGCTTGAGAAGAAAAGATGGGAAGTGAAGATCAAGCTTTCATAGTACACTCCAGGAAAGGAAGAAGGGAAAATCATCATCATCAAGGTAAGCATTCTCATCAGAAAAATAATCCTGTAAGAAGGGATCCATCCAAACTCATATGTTATACATGCGATGAAATAGGACACTTTGCTAGAAATTGTCCCATGAATAAGAATGGATCCAAGAAGAAGAAGAACTCCAAAAGAATACATCATACTCACACTGCTAAGGATGATGATCCTCCCAGGAAGAGAGTAAAACAAGAAAGTGAAGACTCTTCAAGTGAAGATGAATATGTTATGATCTCTGCTCTCACGTGAATTGTCACTCATGGAAGCAAAGATTGGCTTATTAATAGTGGGGCTTCCAAACACATGACAGGTTTCAAGGAATCCTTTGAGAAACTATCCGAACATAATTCACCCCATAACGTGAAACTTTGGGATGACTACCAATATCCCATAAAAGGTAGTGGTGAATCCTCCTACAAGCTAGAATCTAGAAATTCTATGAAACTGAAAGATGTCTTGTTTTTACCAAGACTAAAGAAGAATGTTCTATCCATATCGGCACTGGATGCAAAAGGCATGAGGGTTGCATTTGTAGATGTCCAAGTCCTTATGTTGTCAAGAGGAAATACTTTTGACAATGCAATAGCAATTGGAGAACAAGAAGGAGGATTATACAAATTGAAGGGCCATCTAGAACAAGCTTTGGTCCATGACACAGTAAAGCCAAATGAACTTTGGCACAGAAGGCTTGCACATGTGCATTACAGAGCACTACCACTTGCAAGCAAAGCTGTTCAAGGTCTTCCAGAAATTCAAGCAAAACATGAAGGGGTCTGCAAAGGATGTGCGAAAGGAAAGATTACAAAGAAGACATTTCCACGTAGCGAGAGCAAAGAAAAAGGAATCTTGGAAATCATCCACTCCAATGTATGCGAACCAATGTCATCAAGTTCACTAAGTGGGTATGTATACTATGTTTCCTTCATTGATGACTTTTCTAGGAAGACATGGATTTACTTCATGAAGATCAAAGATGAAGTTTTCAGCAAGTTCAAAGAATTCAAAGCCTTGATCGAGAACCACACAGAAAAGAAGATCAATACCTTTCTATCAGATAATGGCGAAGAATTCACATCAAATGAATTCAAAGACTTATGTAAAGAATCAGGGATTAAGAGGGAGTTATCCACTCCATATAATCCACAATAGAATGGGGTTGTAGAAAGAAATAATAGAACTATCATGGAAGTTGCAAGAGCAATGCTTCATGATCAAGATCTTCCCATGCATCTATGGGTAGAAGCTTCCAGAACATCGGTGTATGTACATAACCGTACTCCACATAGATTACTCAAGAATAAGACACCTGAAGAAGCCTTTTCCAGCAAGAAACTAGAAGTTATCCATCTCATAATATTTGGCTGTCTAGTGTACATACACATTCCAAAAGAGAAGAGAATGAAACTAGATCCTTCAGGAAAGAAGGGTATATTGGTGGGATACTATGAAAGCTTGAAGGATTATAGAATATACTTCCCAGGATTCAAGAAGATCGGCATCACTAGGGATGTGACATTTGACGAAGACACATCTTACAACAAATTCAGAAAGAGACCTGCTGAAGATCTTGAAGAAGCAGAAGCACCCAGAGTTCATGATACAACCATGAACGAAGAAATTCAAGAAGAATATAGAGAATTTGAAGAACCACAAAGACATGTAGATCCAACTCAGGAGAAGAATCCTCACAAGAGGAAACCTGCTTGGGTACGAGAAATTATCCAAGGTGTGGAAAGATATGGGGCTCCATAAGAGAATCACAAAGAAAGAAAGAGAACCAGATCCTGCTCTAGATATGTAGCTTTACTATGTGACTTTATCAATAAAGAACCTTCCAATTATGAAGAAGAGACATAACAGAAAGAATGGAAGGATGCTATGATTGAAGAGTATCAATCGATCATGAAGAATGATGTTTGGGATGTTGTCCCAAGAACAGAAGGGAAGTCCTTTGTAACTTCCAAATGGATCTACAAGATCAAGCATGTTGCAGATGGTAGCATAGAGAAATATAAGGAAATATTCATGCCTCGAGGTTTCTCCCAGAAAGAAGGAATAGAATATGAAGAAACCTTTTCACTTGTAGCGAGATACACTTCCATTAGATAAGTACTTGCTCTGGTTGCAATGATGAAATGGAAGATACACCAAATGGATGTCAAGACTGCTTTCTTGAATGGTGTAGTGGAAGAAGAAGTGTATGTAGAACAACCACTTGGTTTTGAGACACATGATAGAGAGTCTCATGTGTGAAGATTGAAGAAATCCCTTTATGATTTGAAATAGGCACCCAGGACATGGTACAGTAGAATTGACTGCTTTCTATCTAGTTTGGGCTTTATCAAAAGTAAAGTAGATTCCAACCTTTACTACAAGGTTGAAGATGGAAATGTAGTGATGCTCCTACTGTATGTAGATGATCTGTTTGTAATAGGTATGGATGGGTTGATTTCTGATATGAAGAGAAAGCTTGCCACCGAGTTTGAAATGAAGGACTTGGGTATGATGCATTATTTTCTAGGCATGGAGGTGTGGCAGTATGTGGATGGAATCTCCCTCGGAAAATGGAAGTATGAAGTAGAGATCCTGAAGAGGTTTGGGATGATGGAATGCAAGGCCAAGATGACACCTATGGCATCGAACCTCAAGCTATTGGGTGATGCTTCATTAGGGATGGTTGATGCTACGATGTATCATCAGATGATTGGTTCCTTGATGTATCTAATGCACACAAGACCAGACATTTCCTTTACTGTGAACCCCTTGAGCCAGTTCCTAAAAGATCCGAGACATGTTCACTTGATTGCTGCAAAGCATATTCTGAGGTACTTGAGGGGTACAATTGATTATGGGCTCAAGTATGAGGCGAGTCAGAAGATTAACCTGGAGGGTTATGTTGATTTAGATTGGGAAGGCAATGCCATCGATAGGAAGAGCACTTTAGGGTGTTGCTTCAGTATGAGATCAGGCGTGATCTCGTGGTTTAGCAGGAAACAATCCTGTGTGGCACTGAGTACAGCTGAAGCAGAGTATGTCATAGCTTGTTTAGCTAGTCGTGAGGCAGTATGGCTACGGAAGCTAGTATCTAATTTATTTGATCTCCATATGAATGCTACTTGTATACATTGTGACAACTAGAGTTGTGTGAAGTTGTCAGAGAATCCACTGTTCCATGAAAAATCAAAGCATATCGATATCAAGTATCACTATATAATGGATATGGTGTAGAGGGGAGCAATGAAGCTCCAGTATGTTGTGACAAAGGAACAAATAGCTGATGTGTTGACAAAGAAATTGGCTAGGGTGAAGTTTGAGTACTTCAGGGAGAAGCTTGGTGTTCTCTAGATCGAGGTTTCCTCCAAGGGGAAATGATGAGACCCAGAGCCATTCTGACATGGTGAGAGGATTGGTTCTTTCCATGGTTAGATGTAAGGGATGAGCCATTCTGTCATGGTGAGAGGATTGGTTCCTTCCATGTCATATGTGAGTGTTGATCCATTCTAATGTGAGTGTAGGATTGGTTACTACATGATCAGAAATAAGCATTGAATGCCATTCTTGGATTGGAGGCACCTGGTCAATTACCAGGTAGTTTAGTCTGGGACTAGGGGCCATTCTGATATGACTGTAGGATTGGTTCCTACATGATCAGATGTGAGTGCAAGCCCTTCTGACATTGGTTGTTAGATGTAAGTGCAGAGCCCTTTTAGCATGAAGGATTGGTTCCTTGCATGGTCGAATATAAGTGTTGAGCCCTTCTGACATTGGTTGTCAGATGTAAGTGCAGATCCTTTCGACATGGAGGATTGGTTCCTCGCATGGCCGGGTGTAAGTGCCGAGCCTTTCTGACATTGGTTGACGGATGTGAGTGATGGGCCTTTCTGTCAAGGTTGTGGTAGGTGTTCCCACATTGTTAGATGTGAGTGTTGGGTGTGCATTTCTGATATGATTATAGGATTGGATCCTACATGATCATATATAAGTGCTGGGCGGGCCATTCTGACTTAGGGTCAAATATAAGTGCTGAAGAAGACCCAGATGGAGGCTAGGCCTACAACTAGTGTGAAAAAGGGATGGCTCTATAGAACTTCTTGTGACGAGAAGAATCATGAGATAGAACCCGTGAAGATCCAGTGACGATGATCCAGAAGAGATGATCCAGATCAAGGGATGATCTAGATCCAGAGATGATGCTCCATAGATGATCTAGATCGAGGGATGATCCAGATCCAATGATGATGTTCCATATCAAGTGCTGATCCAGATCCAGGTGAAGATGACTTGAAGATGAAGGTGACTTGAAGATAGAGATGACTTGAAGGTGAATATGACAAGGACTCGATGATGATATAGATGATACAGAGAAGAAGAGTTGTGCTGATAAATTGTGTCAAGAGAATACCTTCCTAGTTAAGAGGGAGTGTTGATGTAATTGTAACTTCCAAATGTATTCAATTGTATTTCTTATGTATTGTAACCCGATGTTTATTTCGGGATGTATTTGTAATGTACTTGAGTCATGTCATGCCTCAAGGTTCCTATTGCGAGTTTCTATAATGTAAACAAGCCATGTCAAGTCAAGGTGGGTACCCTTGCTATTGCAACTAAGGGTTAAAGTCCCCTCAGTTTCGGGGCACTAGGGTTATTAGACTCACCTAGTGAAGTCAGCCCTACTTGGTTTTAGACAAGTCGGGAATTAGTATAAATAGAGAGCTAGACTCTCTATTTATCACACACTCACTCAAACTTAGTTGTAGCACATAGATGAGGAAGAGAAAGACACTGGGGAAAGGAAGAAAGAGATTACTGCTGTCGAGAGATCATCTTACTATTTTTGGGTTTGACTTTTGGTGCTGATTCTATCTCTGAGAAAGTTGCGGGGTTTTCTCCATTTATGGTTTCCCTGAGGAAAAACACTGTGTTCATTGTCTCTTGTGTTTGATTGTTGTGCTTGTTGTTCTCTCAGTTAAAGATACTAATGTTATGATAGCTTAATGTTAAAAATCTAACATAAAAGGAGGAACCCAAGAAGTAAATGGGTTAGCCCATTAACTAGTTCTTGCTTAGATGGTTTTGAGTTGATTAGTCGATACAACAATTTTGAGTAAATATCTAGACTCTTAGAAAGGATGCTTGAGCTAGACTAGAGGTAGATAGTTTTGGTTAATGAGTCTAGATCGCTGAATGCACATACTAATAGAGAAGGTCGAGTCGATCCAGGGTGTGTGTGGATCGGTAAGCAGGAGTAGAGTAGAGTGATAAATATAGATAAGATCACAGAGCATGAGAGGGAGGATAATTCTATAGAGATGGAAGAGAAGATATTAAATAGATTCTATAGCTTTATGTACAAAAACATTTTGCATATATTTCCTCATGCCAATGCCAGATGAATATCACCTTGTGGTTTTTTCACAGATGGGTTTCCACGTTACATGTTGTGTATATGTGTGAATGTGGAGTAGCTTATACAAGTGCATATTTACTATGTTTAATGATTGATTGGTTTTTGTGCTATAAATGGATAATTGTATGAATGTCTCATTTTAGTAATAAATATGTATGTGATGTCTGTTCACTATGCATTTGCATAAGATTGCACAAATAAGGGTGAGTCATACTTCAGTGTTGATATGTAATGTCCAAACCACCAACCCACTTTCTCGGTCTTCATTTGAAACCTTGGTGCAGATCCAAGGACTTAAAACACCCTCCCGCAAAAATTGTGGAAATGTGGTTCTGGTAGTTATCCATTACTTCAGTGTTGATATGTAACGTCCAAACCACCAACCCACTTTCTCAGTCTTCATTTGAAACCTGGGTGTAGAGCCAAGGACTTAAAACACCCTCCCGCAAAAACTATGGAAACGTGGTTCTGGTAGTTATCCATAAAACTGATATATCTCAGGTGAGCCAACATTAGTGTCATAGGTGTTATCAGTTGGGCTCTGCTCCGTTAGGCCAATATCTTGTGCTTTGTTGTGCTAACCAAAAAGGGGGATGAACTTGGGTTGTAGGGAGGAAAAATACAACAAATGGTCTATTGCCAGGACCTTAAAGTGTTCTGAGGGATATTTTTTGGCATCCCATGAAACTAGACATCCAAGACTGGGTGTATTTCAAAGAGCTAGAGTTTGCACGTGAAGAAAGAAAAGAAACACGGTGGAACCCAATAGAATAGTTGGGCTGGTACATCTATTGAGACATTTATGAGAGTTTTTTTCTAAGTCCATGTTGTATTGTATGAGTGGTTTTCTAATTTGGAAACCCAACAAAAGAATTTTCAAGGGGGAGAACCGAAAGAGTGGACTTTGTTCTTGATTGAGCAACTGGAAATAATCAACAACCCTATATCAAGGGCTGTGGACTTCTGGGTAGACATTATCATAAAGGGATATATCACTGAGTTTGTTATTGATACTATAACCTCATACAGTGAGGTCGAGCAAAATTTGTTCAAGGACCACACAGTCGATATCTCTCATCTCTAAAGACGTGGATAAAAGTGGATAAAAATGCTTATATGTGAAAAAGGCATTCTACGAATGATAGACTGAACAGAAAAGGGTGGCTATGTCTCAGTATAACCCTAGATTGAGATGTTCGCAGGAGAAAGTGGAACTAAACTAGAACCCAAATTTTTGAGAAGTGGAAGAAGATTTAGGTCCGAAAAAGGACGAAAAGCTCTGCTCGGATGAGGGAGTTGTAGCACGAAGAAATAAGAAGAAGGCTGCAAGTTTACATCGTACCTAGAAAATGGATCTTGTGATGAGGAAGAGGATTATCGACCAATCTCAAAAGGCGAAAAAGAGTCTGAGGAGTTGACTGAAGCTATGGAACAATAACATGTACACAAATCGCCTACAGTACCAGAGGTAAGATCACAAGACCTATCTTGAAGTATTTCTATAAATACAAATAGTACTAACACTGTAAATAGTGGACAAGGAAGTTCGACTAGTCCAAATTTTGTCCCAAATGTACCAGCAGTTAATACAGTACCGATCAGCCCAATGGATGGAACTGACATTAAGATCCCAATATGCAATTAGAATGGGATGGAGGAACTAGAGAAAAATTGGTTTCTATGTGATGTTGTCTGGACTATACGACAGATCCACAATGAAAATGCCAAGAAAGAAGAAGTGATCACAACGCTACGAGGTCGTGCACTAGACTAGTATATGAATTTTTCCATAGTACCAATAGGAGTGGTCCCAAAGACACTCAACGATGTTCTACTTGTGTTGATTGATGAATTTAAGAAATTGAAGTTTGAGTCCCAATGCATCACCGAGATCAAGGAGATCAAGCAGCTATCGAAAAAATATATTTGGGATTTTGACCAGAGATTTAAGACATTAATGGCCAAAGTGAGTTTCCAATTTTTAGATGTGCAACACAAGGAACATTGATGCTTTGTTTCCACATATCTGAACACTATTGATGCAATAGAAAATCATGTTGTAAACAGAGGCTCTGGAGATAGAAATGAAGTTAGAATCCTTGCTAGTTGGAGACACTAGCTCAAGAATGATGCAAATTTAGTTGCAGCTGGCCAATATTACGGTGCAGCTCCATGACATCAAAAGAGGCAAGGAAGTTCAGGAGGAACTATTATGTAGAATATGTAGATTAATAGATGTACACCATAAAGATAATTTCTCAACGCTGATGAACTATGTCGCAGAAAGTGCACCACACCCATTAAACACACAAGGAATTCCTTGGTGTAGACTATGCCAGACTAGAGGCCATAGTACAAAGGATGTCTATACTTGCAGAAAATTGTAAGTGCACCCACTAGTCTGTATTGTAAAATTTGTAGATAAATAGGTCATGGAGAAAATAACTACAGAGCACTTCAGCTACTGTAAGAGAGAACCATGGATATCTACCTAATGAAGAATGATGAACAAATGCAAGCTGAATGAGCACAACCTTAGTATCAATCTGCATAGTTTCAACAACAACAATATCCTCAACTGCAATATCATCCAAACCAGTATCCTCAACAACAGCAATACCCTCTGTAAAGGGGGGTGGGAACTTTAGAGATCGACGACACAAACAAGGAGCATTTGGTCGAGGAAGAGGCCAAGTTGTATTTTATAATTATGGGCATCCAAGACATTTTTCTTGGGATTGTCTAAGTCTTGTGAAGAATTATACATATTGTAAATCATTTGATCACACTATCGAACAATGTCGGCAGCTTATCGCAAAATGACAGGATAGAACCGTTGTTAACCCAAACATGACATAGAATCTGAATCCATACCCAATTCTGAATACTCAAATGATTTATGCCGAACCAATACAACCCACCTTTCTATATTCACGTGAGGAGGTGCTGCGACAGGAGCAGACCAAAACACACCACAAGGACATCCACAGGTGCAACCTGCAGCACAAAAGAAAGCTCCTCTAGATGTTCAACAAGAGAAGGAATTATTCTTGGAGGTGTGACAATACTTTATTGACACTAATTAGTCATCGACATCTGGACAAGTGAGAGCTATGTTCGAAAGATTTGAACAACTAATCAAAAGTCCGCCCACTAAAAAGGTTAGTAAGATCAAAGACTTTTTCAAAAGTTGTTTAGCACTCATCCATGATAAAGATGATGTTGTAGAATTGACAAGACTCATACAAGACACCACCAAAGATCTATGACCTAAGAAAATATTCAATCATATCTGGAGAAAAGTGAAGATAGGTCGAGAAATGCGAATGACTGCATAGATATGAGATTATTATATGGAATATATCATACTAGAGTTAGGCTTAGATGCCAATATATTGACAAGATAGACATGGGAGAGCATGAACAAGCTGCAACTGGACTAGTCTCCTATTCAGTTAAGGCTTGAAAACTAGTCAAAGGTGCTAGCAATTAGTAGACTATCCCAAGTACCTGTGGAAGTCGAAGGCTTAAGGACACGGGGACTTCACTTAGTGAACCTCTCACATAGCACGTTCAATCATGGGATATTAAAGAATACCCTTAATTTCTAGAGATATTGACCCAAACTCTTTTTGTTGAATCCCCCTCCCAATACGTAAAACCTCCTCTGCACCCCTCTTTATNACCCCCACCTTAAACCCCTCATCCCCCCAATACCTGCAATATATTGGTTTGATTTTTGATAATTTTAAAACCCACAATATGAACTAACGTGATAGGATATTGTTCAACAAGTGAAGCCCCTGTGCTTAAGGACATATGCTGACTTTGAGGTCATTGACATTGTCGATGAAACAAACCAATATCTTGTGATTCTAGGGATTGATTGGAAAATAAACAACCAAACTATCATAAAATTCAAGAAAATGATCTTGTCTTTCAAAGATTCTGAAATAAGAGTAGTTGCTCCCATTGATCCCCTTTAAGGGAAGCAATATATCTAGCCTATGTATATCGAAGGGAAAGAAAACTATATGGACCACTTGTATAACATTATGTCTTTGAAGGAATATTATATTAACCCCAAAGCTAATGGAAACCTGAGTTAGCACAGTGTAAGCTCATGCACGTTTGACTTAGGTGAATCCCTAAAAAAATGGCAGAATAAGCTGCATGACGTCTCCATGCACATATGTGCATGAATTACAAGAGTTGTACGAAGGGTAGGAGCAAAAGCAAGCATGCTTCCTACATATGAAGGATTGCTTAAACTTGCATCCTTATTGGAATAATTCGAAGAAAAGGTAGCATAATCATAGGGATTTTCCATTTTGGAATATGTTCTAAAAGCTACGCATGCTAGATGGTAAAGTACACATAAACAATTTATCTCTGAATGTTTGCAATGTACAAGACTAATGGAGACCATATTTGGAGAATATGTCAGCTATGCTGATAAAAATATATGGGATTATCAGATCCTGGAGAACATATTGAGCACTATTGCACAGCTTGGCAAGCATATCCATGACAGGAATGGGCTCACCGATTCATCCACACTTTGGAAATAATGCCAAGAAGTTAGTACACCTTAGAAGAGCCATGATGAGGAACCATGGAGTGGGAAAGTTTAACTATAAACTTTACCCAGACATTTGAATTTACAAGCAAACATCCAACAGTTGATGTTGTGCTACATGTAATAAATGAAAATATCTTTGAAGAAATATATGTTGCAGACACAAACTTCCATCATTGTAGCATGACTATACACAACTAGATGGAGTGTTACAATATCATGGGAGAACTAGATGATGATGACCCATTGGAGATAAACATACCTAATCCAGAAGGTATACGTACAAAAGAGTGAAATTCTATAACTAGTGATCAATCCCTAAAACCCCTCAAGATTAAGAAAGTGAATACTGGTTCAACTGAAAAGCCAAAGTTTGCCAATATTAGAGATTAGTGGGATGATGAGACCGTGGGAAAGATCACTGAATTATTACATAATTTTCAGGACCTGTTCCCCACAAAGTTTTCTAAAATGAAAGGCATAGTTGGAGATCTCAGTGAGCTGAATATACTATTGAGGCCTGATGCAAATCCGATCAAGAAATGACCATATCGACTGAACCCATATTATACGGATAAAGTTAAAGCATAACTTGATCAAATGTTAGAAGAGGGAGTAATAGAACCAATTGAGGAATCAGAATGGATCAGCCCAACCATGGTACAAGACAAGAAGACTTCAGGTGAAGTCAGAATTTGTGTAGATCTCTAGAAATGAAACGATGCCTTCTTGCACGATCCATTTCCAACTCCATTTAAGGATGAAGTATTGGAAAATGTTGGAGGGCAGGAGATGTATTCATTTACATATGGATTCTCGGGTTACCATCAAGTCATAATTGCCAAATAAGACTACTACAAGGCTACCTTTGCAATAGAATGGGGATGCTACCAATACATGGTAATACCCTTTGGAATCAAGAATGCGCTTGCAATTTTCTCCAAAATTGTAGCTGCTGCCTTTAAAGAATATATACAAAAATTTCTTGAAGTCTATTTTGATGATTGGATAGTTTTTGGTCTCATAAAAGATCACATAGAAAGTATTAGAATGATGTTGGAAAGATGTCGTCAGTACCAAATTGCCCTCAGTTTGAGGAAGTGTACTTTTGTGCGCATTTTGGGGCTCTGTTATGTCATGTAGTCTGTCATGATGGGATTTTGGTTGATCTAGCTAAAATTTCCATCATCTTGGACTAACCACCACCTACCACAGTTAAACAATTAAGAGCAATGCTAGAGAATACATGATACTACAAAAATTTCATCAAAGGATATGCACAAGTGACTGCCCTGATGGAGAATTTGTTGAAAAAAGATACTAAGTTCTAGTGGATGGATGAATGCCAAGAGAGTCTATATAAATTGAAAATAAAAATGGGCATTGCACCTATACTGTATTTCCGAATTGGAAGAAAGAATTCCATGTTCATGTGGATGCATCGTCCATGGCACTTGGAGTGGTATTGATGCAACTAGGATAAGGATATATTCATCACCCCATTGCTTTTGCTAGTAGGAAGCTATCAAATGTAGAAAATAATTACACTACAATAGAGACAGCAGGACTTGTGATGGTCTATGCATTGCAAAAATTCAAAAAATACTTATTGTGGGGACATTTTAAAATGTACACTAACCATTCCGCATTGAAATATTTGGTTAATAGACCAGTGTTGGGGGGGGAAGATTTGCTCATGGATCCTCCTCTTCCAGGAATTTGATTTTTAGATTGTCATCGAACCGGGTCGATTAAACTTGGGACCATACCACTTATCTAGAATAGAGAGTGGAGACAAACCCACTAGTCTGGAGGATAATCTCCCAAATGCAAAACTATTTGGAATAACATCCTTTGATAACTAGTATGCAGATATCATACAGTTCCTAACTACATCTTTTGCACCGACCGAGTTTAGAATAGCACAAAAGAAGCAATTAGTAACACGAGCTACAGATTTCCAATTGATTGCTGACCGCTTGTACAAAATAGGCCCTGATGAAATACTGCGACGCTGTGTTTTTTAACATGAGGGATATATTATTTTAAGTGAAGAAAATGATGGTGTTGGAGGAGGACACTATGCAAGAAACACAATGGTACGCAAGATATTACAAGCTGGGCTATGGTGGCCTACCATGCATGCCAATGCTAGAGATTGTTGTCATAGCTATGATGTCTGCCAACAAATGAGGAAGCCATATAGAAGAGATGAGATGCCATTCAGTTCCACAAATTACGCTGCAGGAATTTGATAAATGGGTTGTCAACTTTGTGGGGCCTATTAGTCTAGCAGGGAAGCACACTGGATCTAGATACATTATCACTACGACAAATTACTAGAATCGAGTGGGAAGAAGATGCACCTATCAAAGATTGTACTACTGCGATGACAATAAAGTTTTTGTTTGAAAATGTGGTGACAAGGTTCATATGCCCAAAGATATTGATCAAGGATCGAGGTACACATTTTGTTAATCAGTTGATTGAAGAACTAATAGATGAGTTTCAAATACAACATAGAATAACTACTCCATATCACCCGTAGGAGAATGGAGCGATCGAAGCATTTAACAAGATTCTAGAAAATGTGCTCACCAAGGTCTGTAACACAAGAAGGGATGACTGGGACCAAAAAATTTCTGCAGTACTATGGGCGTATCACACAACATGTAAGAATTTAATAGGACAGGCCCCATTCATATTAGTGTATGGATAGGAAGCTGTCATGCCTATGGAATATATTGTAGCAATTCTAAAAGTAGCGGCCATTACAGAAATGACAAATGTTGATGCTGTCGAAGAAATATTACTTCAGTTAATCCATTTGGAAGAAGAACGCATCATTGCAGGATTCCATCAAAATGTATAAAAACAAAGGCAGAAGTCATGGCACGACAGACACATTAAGAACAAGCAATTTACAGTTGGAGGCCTTGTTCTTATGTATGAAAGCAAAATTTTCAAAAATACAGGAAAGTTGAAGATACATTGGTTAGCTCCCTATGTAGTGAAGGAAATCATTGATGGAGGAGTAGTGAAGTTGGAAAAAGTAAATGGTACAGAAGTTAGAGGGCTCATTAATGGAAGCCAATTGAAGCCTTATTTTGATAACTGAGACCCGAAAAAAATCATGAGTGTAATGATGATGATGATAAACACAAGTTTAGGTGAAAACAGATACGTGTGACCTTTACACAAAGTGCAGCAAGGAAAGGGTGGCACTAAAAGAAATGGTCTGTTGATACAATGATGAGGAAGGATTGTTGAAGTGACAAATATCAAGTCCGCAAACCGTAATAAAATTCGAAGCTGAGTGTCACTTCGGCCATTAATATCATGACGCCATAGCAAAAAAGGGCAGCGTAGTTGGCACCTCCACATAAGGAGTCAGATCAAGAACCCACGTGATCATTTGTGTTGTCATTATGCTACTCGATGGTGGCGCATGTAAGGATTTGATAGACTCATTTTTGGAATAAAATGCTAGTGATGATTCATTACATTCTTGGCTCCTTATAATACCACAACCAAAATTCTTGTAAAATATAGCGTGAGTGAAAACCGGTGGAGAAGAAGGATGACTAACTATTATGGTGTTAATGGCTCTGGGGGTCCTGATAAGGAAGCTGTAATGATTGTTTTGATTAGGAAGCCTATTGTTCGATGTGTTTTACCAATACCTGGGAGATTCTTGGAAATTAAACCAATTCTATGTCTTCATGCAGAAGCAGCTCCAGACATCGGGGTAAAGATGACAATGCAGAGACCCTCTGATGCCAGGAAAAAAAGCGTTTCCTTAGGGGAGCTGGGAACGAAGGGAGAAGCAGTGGAAAAAATTCATAGCCTAGAAGACATCCCACTGAAGCCTACGAACATGGTTGGAAAAAATTAATTGCCATAGTGCATAGTATCCATTGCTAGGAACAGTTGGTATGAACGAATGATAGGACTGGGAGAGGGAGGAACGGAGGTCGACGTCATCACCATCATCACTAGAAATTGCTAAATATAAGGAAGGTGACAACAAATCTTATAATGTGTTCTGATAGCACACCCAAGTGGAAGGAGCTAGTCCAGGTAGAGGATGAAAGATCTCATCGACATTGTACCCAACATAAATATGGACCATCTACTGGATTGAGAGATGACCACGATCTCTGAGGCTTACCTGGATGTTTCGTACTCATTCACAGGTAATGCTGAAAAATATTATGAAGGGAGGAAGGGAAAACCTGGGATGAGTTGAAGCATAAAGATCATAATGAGGACAAGGAACATTAGTTTTTCCCGATAAGTCCTTCAGCCCTTGTGTTCTACTGCTACGTCCCACTCTACTGAGCGGTAAAAACATTTAGAAGTAGACAAGAATGACAAGTCCATCAAGGATTTAGTACTGTTGATAAAAAGAACTATCTTATGGTGGTATTCAAAGTTAACAGTGTTACCAGGAGATAGAGAGGTTACCGTGCAGAAATCCAAACACAGAAAGAACATAAACCCTTCCACCAGCTGCAAACACAGAAGGAACGTATGGTCAAACATAGAATGAAAATAAAGTTAGAAGCATAAAGGGTCATAGGGATAATTCATCCTATGCACCAGAAGGTGCATGAGGTAGCATCCTCAATAGAAAGTAACATTCCAGAACACGTCAATTCCGACATGGTTGAGCACATGCAGAAAATAGAAGAGGAAGTGTGCGGTGAAATAGAGAAGTTGCTAAAAATAGTGGATGATTTTTATGATTTTTAGAAAAAAATCAGTGCAAGTCAATGTATGGAGAAGTAGCTCACATGGCTCAGGACAAGCCATAGGTGAGTGTTGGGGGTATGTTGGGCCTTGGGACAGAAGGGAAGAATTCATATAGAATTCTGCTAAAGTAGGAAGTAAGAGGGTAAATAAGAAGAAGAAGGAGTTGATACATCAAAGAAGAAGAGAAGGACATTGCGACATAAGAAGGAAGATAAGGAGGAAGGAAAAGTGAAGGCATGGGATGAGGAAGGTATTCCCATTTTGTAAGCTATGATGGAAGGAGAAAGTAAGAGATGAGATAACATGGAAAAATATTCATAGAAGCAAGTGTGTAGATAAGGTAATGGCCAGAAAGTGACAGTAAGGCATAATGCTGATAAAGAAGCAACCCTTAGCGATCATGGGTACAAGCCTGGTTGGAGTTGACAGAAACCACACGTGTAAAGGAATTTTTGTAAGTTAGTCCGATAGTTCCTTTTTAGTTATGTATTCCTAGAATAGGAAAGACAACCTGTTGGCTGAAGATAGTAAGTCAACTGGGATAGCGACTGAAGTTGAGTCTGTTAGAGTCTGTATTGAGTCAGTATTCAGTCTATAACAAGCATGCATGGGAGTTATATCGAGTATTTAATAAGGCTATAAAAGGAGGAACCCAAGCTGTAAATGGGTTATCCAACTAGCTATTTCTTGCTTAAGATGGTTTTGAGCTGATTAGTCAATACAAAAATTTTGAGTAAATCTCTAGACTCTTGGAAAAGACACTTGAGCTATACTAGAGGTAGATATTTTTTGTTAATGACTATGGATCACCGAGTGCATCAGAGTAGTGGTTCTGCAGCTGAGTGCATAGATAGACAGAGAAGGTCGAGTCGATCAAGGTTGTGTGTAGATCGCTTGGCAGGAGTAGAGTAGAGTGATAAGGATAGAGAAGATCAGAGAGCATGAGAGGGAGGAGAAGTATTTAGAGATAGAAGAGAATATCTTCAAGAGACTTTGTAGCTTTATGTACATACAAAAGGTGCATCTATTTCCTCATTCCAATGCCATATGAAGAGAACCTTGTGGTTTTTTCCTGGATGGGTTTTTACGTTACATGTTGTGTATATGTATGAATGTCTGAGTAGCTTAGACAAGTGCATATTTACTGTGTTTAATGATTGATGGTTTATTGTGCTATAAATATATAATTGTATAAATGCCGCATTTCAGTAATGAATATGTATGTGATGTCTGTTCACTGTGCGTTTACGTAATATTGCACAAATAAGGATGAATCATACTTTATTGTTGAAATATAACATGGAAACCACCAACCCACCTTCTCAGTCTTCCTTAGCAGCCTTGGAGTAGAGCCAAGGACTTAAAACACCCTCCCGCACAAACTGCGGAAACTTGGTTCTGGCAGTTATCCATAAAAATGAGATATCTCGGGTGAGACAGCATCTGTGTCGCAGGTGTTTCCGTCTTGGCTCTTCTCTGTCGGGCCGATATCTTGGGCCTTATTGTGCTGACAAAAAGGGGGATAAACCTGGGTCACAGGGAGGAAAAATCCAACAAACATGCTAATGGGGGTAATGAATGTTGTCCATTTGTAAGTTTAGCATTATAAAGTTTTTATATATTTGCTTTGGTAAATTTATGTATTATTTTAATATATCTTATACTAACTTATATTTATTGATGTATTCATCTAATTATAAAGGAAATACATCCTATGTCATATCATTCATAGGAAGTGCTTTCAGAACAAGTACGAGAGGAACATGGAGCTATGGTTAATGGAGAACAAGTTAATGATCATATTGATGAATATGATCATACTGATAACATAGTTGAAGTTGATTGTACAAAGACATTGATCCATGATTCATTTAATGTTAGAATGGATAATGATGATGACAATGATCATGAAAATATTGACGACTTTGATGATGTTCATGATATACCTTTTCTTGAGAAGGCATACGAACCCCTTTATGAAGGATCCAACACAAATCTTCTCTCTACTATATTGTTGGTAATGAACTTGAAGGTTATGAATGGTATTTCAAACATATCAATCACATGGATGTTAAGGTATGTAAAATAATCCATCACATATATATGATTGTGATAAAGGTTATCTTTTTTCCTCTAATAATTGTATTGTTAATTCATAATTCAAATTAATACAGTTTAAATGTGTTTCATTAATATTATTTATATATTATATTAACTTGATTTTTATTTTAAGTTGATGTAGCTTGATAGCTAAATTTTTGCTACCACCACCAAATATTTTACCACGCACATATCGATATTTATCTGCCATCATGAAAGAAACTGCATTGCATTATGAAGCAATTCATGCATGCCTCGATGACCATGTTATATATTATAATCAACATGAATTTGAAATAGAATGTCCAAAATTTCATATAAGTAGACATCGAACAGATCAAGTAAAAAAAAAGGTGCCTCACAAGGTTCGTCATTATATTCCCATTTTCCACGTTTGCAACAGCTATTTAGGTGCAAAAACATAGGCAATTTATGGATTACCATGCAAGGACGAAAGTCAAGATGACGTTATTCGAATTCTTGTAGATGGTTTTGCATTTAGAGATATGAAGGAAAAGTGGCATCACTTTAAAGAAGATCCCCATAATCTTAGGATTTCTTTGGCAGCAGATGGTGTCAATCCATTTGCAGAGATGAGATCCATTTACACGGTGTGACCTATGTTTGTTATCAGCAATAATATTCCTCCATGGTTGTCAATAAAGAGGGAGCACATAATGTTGTCGATGATTATTCCAGGCATATTGTGTCTACAACTGTTTTATTTTTAATGTACCTGTGGCATCTGATTTTTCGTATTTTGTTTCCTAATGTCATCTGTGTGTGTGTGTGTGTGTGTGTGTGTGTGTGTGTGTGTGTGTGTGTGTATTATTTTCCTCTTATGCATGGTTGATATATTTAAATGGCACTCATAATTATATATTTTATATGTTCAAATCAATCAGGTAAGTACCAAGTTAAATATATGAGTGTATGTATCGAACCTATTATAGACAAGCTACTAAGGCTATGTAATGGAATCAATATGTATGGCGTATCTAGACTAATACGACAAAGGAAATTTCAATTCCATGCAATGTTTGTATGGACAATACACGATGCCTCAGGGTTAACCCATTTTTGTGGTTTGTATTTCTTAGAATAGTACTCCATCATTAGTACCTTAGTTACACTAATTAGTAAATTTTATTGCTTTTTTAAGCTTTAATACACTATGAGGTGGACTAGGGGTGCTTAGGTGGACAAATGCCAAGTCATAGTGGGCCTTTCACACCCACATATTCATTCCAACTCATTCAAAAGCCACATATTCACCCCTATCATTTTCGATGCACTCCCATTCATTGAATGTGGACAAGAAAGTTGACTTGGAGCGTTAGAGTGGGATTTTGGCCAAATTTGGCTTGATTTGGTGCATTAAATGCTGCATTGAGACTCTAAACCACCCAATTTTCAACACCCATGATTTCCAAGATGTAATCATTGGTCCAAAACACATAAACTATGACAAATCAGCAATTCGTGGTTGTTTGGGGTGATTTGGGACATGACTCGCTCACCGAAGGGGGGTTTAATGCCATTTTGGCAATTTTGACTTGTATGCTCACAATTGGATTCCAAAGCCTCAGGAAAATATTGTATTGTATTATATACCTAGTAATGACATGTTTCCTGGTTAGAGAGTCTAAAATTATCTTGTTTTTGTTCACATTGTGTGTGTAATTTTTCTTCTCATTTGATGGTTTTTGCTAATTCTTGCACCAAATTTGATTTGTGAGCTTCACAAACACTCCTAGATTCTCCCGCGGTTTGAATTAATCACATGGTATTAGATCCTGTTGGATATTTTTGAGTTGTAGATCAATTCAAGGTGATTTGAGTTGCATTTTTAGTGGAGTTCCAGATAAAATTGAATTGTGTTTTGCAGAATACCTGGAAAATTTATTCATCATCAGCGTAGGAAGAAATGGCGCCTAACCACATCATGCTAACACCCTTCAATTTTTTTGATTGGAAGGCAGAGATGGTGATTCAGCTGAGAGCCAAGGGGCTTTATAGAGTTACCATGTGCACTGAAGTGGAACCAAATTCTGTTGTTGAGAAATCCAAGTACTTCCACATAATGGATGAGGCATTTGGATTGCTATGTCTAAGCATACTGAGAGAGTTATTTTTCCACATTGACATTTTGACAACAACCAATGAGGTCTTGGTAAAACTAGAGACTCTATTTGGGAAAATGGATGAGCTATGTGGTCACCAGCTTTAGAATGAGCTAATCAGCTTCAGCCCAATGCACCATGACACAATCCAGGATTTCTTCACCAAGTTTAAGTCAATTGTGTTGTAGTTGAAGCAGTGTGGCATTGAAAATAAAGAATACCAATTGATCTTGTCTATACTTTCGAATTTGGGGCCATAGTTTTTAGTCTTTGTGAGTACATTCCACTTCGATAAGTTAACACTTTGAAACTGGAAAATGGCCAGTATGGAAAATTTCATGGAGTCATTCACTCAAGAGAAAGACAAATTGGTCCAAATGGGCTCCATAAAGACCAAGGATTAAGAACTAGTAGTGGGAGTTTCTAATTCCTCAAAGGGAAAGCTCAAGCCCAAGAATTCAAAGTTTCCAAAGAAGAATAAAAACTCATAAAAAACCCAAATCCAGTGACACAATTTCGAATCCTTCCAAGGAGAAGGACAAGAAGGGAAGAGAGAAGGCCAAATGAACCTATTGCCACAAGGATGGCATCCAGAGAGCTCATGCATGAAAAATACCATTGATACCATGGCACAAATTCTAGAGAGGAACAACATTCCAGTCCGTGACAGCGTAAGGAAGAAGGATGGAAACTCTACTTCAAGTGAAAGCAAGGAGAAATGTCATGCTTTGGTGGCAGGTACTTCTAACTCTTCATCTTTTGTCATTGATTTGGGGGCTTCTAGGAATATGGTAGCTAATAAAGAGCTCTTGTCCTCCATGAATTCGAATGCTGGTCCAACAGTTTGAATGGGGGATTATTAAGAAATCCAAACCAAAGGGATTGGGAGGATTGATATAGAACATGGCTTCTTCAGTGAAGTATTGTATGTACGAGACCTTGTAGCAAACTTGTTTTCAGTCTATTAGATGACCTATACAGGAGATCCAAAGAGAATGATCTTTACTCCTGACATGGTAGATATTTCTGAAATCTCAATAGACCAAGTTATTGTAGTTCGGTATGTTGATCATCATGAGAGGATGTACAAGTTTTCAAAATTCCTCCCCACTTCCAATGATCAAGCACTTCACTCACATGCCAATGAAGTTTTCAAAATATGGAATGAGAGGTTTTGTCACATGAATTACAGGTACCTTTAGGCACTTCACAAAGATGAGATGGTGGAAGGACTTCCACAAATCAAGTCATCAACTGGAGCATGCATAGGGCGTGTAGTTGGCAAGCATCCCGAGCAAAGCTATGAGAAGGGAAAGGCAAGGAGAGAAACATAGACACTTGGGTTGGTGCATTATTATTTTATTGGTCCATTACCCACTCCTTCATATGGTGGATCTAGGTATGTGCTTACATTCATAGATGAATACTCTTGATTTTGTTGGGTGTATTTTCTGAAATTGAAGTCTGAGGTGTTTGAGAAACTCAAGATTTGGAAAGCACTTGTAGAAAATCAGAGTGGGAAAAATATTAAGGTCCTTATGACTAATAATGGAAAGGATTATGTGAATAAAAACATTCAGCATATTTGTGAGGAGAGTGTCATCCAAATGCAACACTCAACTCCCTACACACCACAACAAAATGGTGTGGCTGAGAGGAAGAATAGGTCACTCAAGGAGATGGCCACTTGCATGATAGAAGCAAGGGATCTAAGTCCCAAGATATGGGATCAAGCCATTAGTTGTGCTTCTCACATACAAAATAGATCCTTTCATAAATAATTAAAAGGAATGACAACTTACAAGGCATGTTTTGGTCAAAATCCAAATGTCTCAAATTTCAGAATTTTCAGGAGAAAAGCATGGGCTAGAATTCCCTCTGAGAAGAGGAAATCCTTGCAACCACAAAGCAAGGAGTGCATCATAGTTAGATATGGTGAAGAAACCAAAGGTTAAAAGATATTTGACACATCCACTTGCAAGATATTTGTTGAGAGAAGTATGAAATTTGAAGAAGAGCCAATTCCTGATTTTGAGCTTGCACCGGGGGAATGTTCCTCTCCTCAACCATTCGAAGATGTAAGTGATGATGAATGATATTTTTTTTCTGATTTTTCTGATAAAAATGTTTCTGAAGATGATATTTTTGTATATGACTCACCATCTAGGCCCAAGTGAACTGATAAAATTGTACAAGCAGCTGGGGACTTGGCAGGCAATCCCAATGAGCCTAGGAAGACTAGATCACAAACTAGTAAGGCTTCCTTTGCAAGTGATAGTGATCTTGCTGAGCACTATTATATGCTGGTTGGTTCTGATCCCCAGAAATATCAGAAATCTTGTAATGACCCTATATGGATATCTGCAATGGAAGATGAATTTCAGTCCCTCCAAGAGAACAATACATGGGAATTGGTTCCCCTTCCTCCCAAGAGGAAAATTGTTCAATGCAAATGGGTTTTCCGGAAAAAAAATTGATTCTGATGGTTATGATATGAAACATAAGGCAATATTAGTTTCTAAGGGCTATTCTCAGTTCCATGGTGTTAATTACATAGAGACCTTTGCACCGTTTTCAAAGATGGACTCAATTAAACTAGTTCTAGCACTGACAGCTAGTAAAAATTGGGAAGTTCACCACATGGATGTTAAGAGTGCATTATTGCATGGTGAGCTACAGGAAAAAATCTATATGTATCATCCTACAGGTTTCCAATAGGATCCTTCATTGGTATTTAGGTTGAAGAAGTCATTGCATGGACTCAAGCAAGCCCCCAGGGCTTGGTATGCAAAAATAGATGCTTTCTTGCTTTCAATTGGCTTCACTAGATGCAAATCAGACCCTAATGTGCATTTGAAGCAACATGATGGTATTTTGCAGGTCATTTTTCTTTATGTTTATGATATTCTTATTACAGGTAGCTGCACCAATTTAATTGGCCAAATTAAGTCATCTTTTCATAGTGAATTTTCCATGATAGACCTAGGATTGCTAAGGCAATTTTTGGGCTTGAAAATTGAGCAAAATGAAAGGGGCATCAAGCTGATTCAACCATAGTATGATTCAGACCTTCTAAATAAGTTTAAAATGGCTAAGTGTAAGGAATCCAAGTCTCCCTTCCTTTCTGGTATTAAAATGCATGAATTTGGCAATTCTTCGTTGGTGGATATTACACTCTACAGGAAACTAGTGGGCAGCTTGATCTACCTCAGTCACACAAGACCTGATTTGTATTATGTTGTAAGTGATGTAGCAAGAAATATGCACCAGCCACATAAGCTCCATTGGAGGGAAGGAAAAATAATTGTCCAGTATGTATGGGGTACCAAGATTTTGGGGTGCACTACACAGCTAGTTCCTCACTTCAACTAGCTGGATTTTCTGATTTAGATTGGGTCAGTGATCCAACTAATAGGAAGTCAACTTCAGGTTTTTTATTCATGTTTTCTGAAGGTCCCATTTTCTGTTCAAGTAAGAAACAACACACCATTTCACTTTCATCAGCAGAGGCCAAGTACAGGGCAACAATCAATGTTGCTACACAGTGTGTTTGGTTGCGGGGAATTCTTTGGGAGTTTGGTGTCACAATTGATTCTCCAATCAACATTTGGGTGGACAATCAGAGTGCCATAAAGATATCTATTGATACAGTATATAATCAGACGAAAAATATATATAGAGATACACATGCATTGCATTCGGGTCTTAGTGCATGACAGGGTGATCTCACTGTAGTATTGCCCATCCATCGAGCAAACTGCTGATATTTTTACCAAGGCTTTCACTGAGAAGACCTTCACCTAATTGAGATATTTTCTTGGGGTGAGTGAAGGATGGTAATTTCCTGTTATTTATTGCATTTCCAGCCACATGTCCATTCTTGAGGGAAGGATTTATCCCATGAGGTTTTCCTTCTTTTCATTACTTCACATGGACAAATAAAATTGTAATTTTTGATTTATGTATTTGAGGTGACTTGAGCCATTGTTGCAAGGCCTCCATCATTTTGTGAGAAGTACTTAGTTTTTGGATTAAGGGAGGGTGTTAGAACAGTAATCCATCATTAGTACCTTATTTACACTAATAAGTCAATTTTATTTCTTTTTTAAGCTTTAATATATTATGAGGTGGATTAGGGTGCTTAGATGGACAAATGCCACGTCATAGTGGGAATTTGACACTCACATGATCATTATAGCTCAGAAAACAGCCACATATGCACCCCCATAATTTTTGGTGCACTCCCATTCATTGAATGTGGATAGGAAAGTTGACTTGGAGCGCTAGAGTGGGATTTTGGCCAAATTTGGCTTGATTTGGTGCATTAAATGATGCATTGAGACTCTAAACCACCCATGTTTCCACACCCATGCTGTCCAAGGTGAAATCATTGGTCCACAACATATCAATTATGACAACTCAACAATTCGTGGCTGTTTGGGGTGATTTGGGACATGATTGGCCCACCTAAGGGGGTTTGATGCCATTTTGGCATGTTTGATTTGTATGCTCACAATTGGCTTCCAAAGCCTCAAAAAACTCTTGTATTGTATTATATACCTGATAATAACATGTTTCATGGTTAGACAGTCCGAAATTATCTTTTTTCTGTTCACATTGTGTGTGTAATTTTGGTTCTCATTTGATGGTTTTTGCTAATTCTTGCACCAAATTTGATTTGTGAGCTTCTCTAAAGCTCCTAGATTCTCATGTGGTTTGAATTCCTCATAGTATTTTTAAGTTCCACTTTAATTGCATTTAATTTTATAAACTAGTTAATATAGCACTATGCACGCATGTTTTTATAAATATTCCATTCATTTTATATATAATTATAATTGACATAGATATTCCATATATTTATGTTGGTATTTAGGAAAAGGAAAAAATTGCATTCTATTTTTGTTATATTTTCTTAAGATCTGATTAGGTTATCTAGGATCTTTATCTGAAAGAATAACAAGTACAACAAAATGCATAAAATGTAAAATATGCACAAGACACAAAGATTTTCATCGGGGAAACCATAATGGAGAAAGCCCTGCAAAATTATTAAAAATAGTAAGATGATCAAAAGCAGTAATATGAAATGTCCAACAGATATATTTCTCTCCTCCTATGACTATTTCTCCCTCTCCAATGCCTTAGAGAGTGTGGGAGGTGTGTATAAATGAAGGAGAGCACCTCCCCATTTATACCCTTTCAAGTCACTGAAAAAATATAATACTCGAGCCTACATGTCATATCCCATGGGGACCACTTCTCCTAAAGATATCACAATTACGTATTACATGATGTTACATTGGGGACTATTGCCCTGAATTACAACGAAGGCTATACCTCAAGGTCTAGAAACAATCTAGACATCCTGTACAGGGCTAACACACATCCTCAATGGGGGTAAAACAACATACAATAATAATATACATCAGAATATCTTCTGAGGTTACAAATACATCAACACTCCCTCTTAACTAGAAAGGTATTCTCTCTCTACATAGTCATTAACACATTTGGTTAGGTCTTCATTGCATCGTCATCATCACAGAATCATAGAGTGTTTATGATAGTTGTTTCCATCATCTTCTTATAATTTGATCATCGTCCCATACTATCTGTCATCTGAATTTTCTATAGTGCCAACCCTTTTCCATACTGGATTTAGGCCTTGTCCTCTGCCAGGTCTTCATCTACAGTGCCAACCCTTTTTCATGTTAGATGTATGCCTAGCCCTCTTCCAAGTATTCATCATCTCGGTGAGCAAGCCATCAAGCAGGTACATCTTAGGACTTATTATATGCCCCTTGCAAAACTTGCAAGATCTCCCAAGACTGATTATATGCCACTGTAAAACCTAAAGGAGCATCCCAGGACTGATTACATGTCTTGCAATACCTATGTACCCTACTATTACCTCATCATCTTCAAATCATCTCATCGTCACATGGAGCACAACCAAAATACACATAACACAACACTTACATTCACCGGCATGGTAAGACACACCTACTACCATCCGGGAAAGGCTCCAACCCTTACATCCATCTGCATGATAGGACACACCTACTACCATCCGGGAAAGGCTCCACCACGTACATCCACCGACATGGTAGGACACACCTACTACCATCTGAGAAAGTATCCATCACTTACATCCATCGGCATGGTAGGACACACCTAATACCATTCGGGGAAGGCTCTACACTTACATCCTACCATGGGACCCCCAGCCTACCACCATGTCAGAAAGGCTCTGCACTTACATCCAACCATGGGAGGCCCAGCCTGCCACCATTTTGGAAAGGATCTGCAATTACATCCGACCATGGGAGGCCCAGCCTTCCACCATGTTGGAAAGGATCTACACTTACATCCGACCATGGGAGGCCTAACTTGCCACCATATTGGAAAGGCTCTGCACTTACATTCCACCATGGGAGGCCCATCCTGCCACCATGTTGAAAAGGCTCTGCACTTACATTCGACCATGGGATACCTAACCTACCACCATGTCGGAAAGGATTTGTATCTTCTAGACTCATCACTTCCCCTTGGAAGGAACCTCAATATGAAGTACACATTGGAGCTTCAATGCTCCTCTCTACATCATACCAAAATTGTAAGTCAGATAAATCAAACCAAATAGTACCTTTCAAAATAAACATACTACCTCACAAATAGCCGAGCAAGTGGCAGCATATTTTTCCTCAGCTATACTTAGTACCATGTAGGACTGCATCCTTCCAAATTAGTAGCCCATACTGGATCTCAAATTGAAGAAGAAACCCATGGTTCTCTTCTTCTTAGTGGCACTACCAATAAGAATCAACATAACCATGCATGTTAGTCTTCTGATTCATATCATACTTGAGCCCATACTCAAATGTACCCTTCAGGTACCTCACTCCATGCTTTGCAACTAGGTGAGTATGTCTTGGATCCGTCAGGAGCTGGCTCAGGTCGTTCACAACAAAGCATGTGTCTAGTCTTGTATTAGTCAAGAACATTAATGAAAAAATCATCTGATGATACATTGCAGCATCAACCATCTCTGATGAAGCATCACTCAATAGATTCATGTTCAATTCCATAGGTGTGGCCATGCCCTTGCAGTTCATCATCCCGAATCTCTTCAAGATATCAGCTGCATACTTCTCTTGTCCAAGGGAGATTTGATCTGCACTCTTCCCCACCTCCATGCCTAGAAAGTAGTGCATCATACCCAAGTCCTTCATCTCAAACTCGGTAGCAAGTCTCCTTCTTGCATCTTTAATGAGTTCCTCTTTTCTTGTCAAGAACAGGTTATCGACATATAACAGGAGCGTCACTAGTATTCTTCCTTCAACCTTGAAGCAAAGGTTGGAATCCACTTTACTCTTAGTAAAGCCTAGATCCATCAGTAATCTGTCCATCCTATCGTACCATGTCGAACCTTAGGATCTTCTGTAGTCGCTCTCTCTGCCTTTCGTACTCTATGTATTGAAACATTCTGTAATGGAGTGACAAGTAGCTTACTCTGCTACTAATATTCTATGTATCCATCTAGGGTCACTAGATACCAAGATCCTCTATCTTGAACTTTGTTGAAAAGCTCTTCTCGCACCCATTTATGAGCTTGTCATCCTTTATAGGCTTTCATCTTCAATCCTGTATCTAAGGTTAAGATCTTCATCACTCTAGGTGATCTTGAAGCTCCTTATGTAACTGTATGTTCTATCCCATGGGTGCCTTCTGAGCTTGTACATGGCCTTCTTTAATTTGCACACATGAATCTTCCTGTCATGTGTCTCAACTCCCAATGGTTTCTCTACGAATACTTGACTCGTCACTGGTGCAAATGTCTCTTCGTAGTAAATTCCTTGTTTCTTTCCTTGTATCCCACGATGTTTCCATATACTACATACTGGATCTTGTAGATCCATATGGAAGACACTACAGACTTCCCTTCAAGTCTCGATACCACATCCTAGACATCATTCTTCTTGAATTAGTGCTCTCCTTCCCTTTCTTCTTGGCTACTTCTTCATAGATGGAAGGCTCTGTATTAATGATGTCACTCAACAATGTCACATAACTAGAGTGTGTATGAGGCCTCTTGATTTCTTTGGAAGTCTCGTCATACTATTCTTCATCTTGGATTATTCTTCATCTATCATTCTCTTTATATTCTTCTGAATCTTTTTCTTTCGCTATGATGTCTTTGACCCGAGAATATTTAGGTTCCTCTTCTGAACTGTCGTTACTTGTTCTTTAGAATGACCTACAAGTCAAGTTCAGTTGTATGATTAGAAACACATCATAATTTCCAAAACATATTAATAGTGACAAATATATGTCACATAGCCATGTGACTATTTTAGCCAATGTTACAACATTCATCCATATCATGTATACATACAATAACTTTTAGATGCATTCTACCCTAATGTTATTAAGAATGTTTACTACTCCTAATATGCTAGCAAAGAGGTTTCAATCTAGATAAGTAGTAATAGAATGTTGTACAACATCATTGACTTATTACCCATCATGTGCAATTTAGTTGTATAAATGAAAAATACTCAAACATGCATAACACATCAATTGAATATAAACAAATGCATAACCAAACAATATCATGAAATGACAATTAAATACTTATCTTTATTTGTTTCATGGGTAGACTCCTTCTTGAGCCTTCAACTTCAACGTCTTCTTTTTTCATAACAACATCATTTCTTATCCAAATGCTAAGATGGATAAGAGGTTCTTCAAGCATTAGAGGAAATTTGAGGTCTAAAATGAGCCTCCTAAGGAAAATAATAAAATAATAGTTATTAATTTTGGAGGAAGAATGAAAAAAACTACTTTTCTTGTTCGTATTTTCGACATATCTCCCTATGTTTTTACTCAAATTTTGAGTGGGAGAGCTCGTTGGATGTGGAATTTAATTTCACATCCAACAATTACCCACACCGCATACTTTTGATGGACCCCGCTACCCCAAAAACAAGAAATACCTAAAAAATGTGATGATGATGTCATCATCACATTTTTTCAGGTATTTCTTGTTTTCAGGGTAGCAGGGTCCATCAAAAGTATGGGTCCATGAAAAGTATGTAGTGTGTGTACTCGTTGGATGCGAAATGAAATTACACATCTAACGAGCTCTCCCGCTTGAAATTTGAGTAAAAACACAAGGAGATATGTCGAAAATATGAACAGAAAAAGTAGTTTTCTTTTATGACAAATATGCCAATTTAACCATTATGGTTGACTCATTTTATTGAAATTCTATTGGTTCTTGAATTCCAACTCACAAAATTTATTGTTGGCGTGTTTTCTTCTAATGAATTGATTTCTTCATATTCCTCATTGCTTGAGGGATATTCTTTGAATTGTGAGATCTAGATATTTAGTTTCTCCCATATTCTCTTCTCTTATTATGAGTTTAGCTTCTTCTTGTGTGCACTCTTCCCAGAGTCTGCTGAAGGTGATCACTTCCTTTTGGCACACATCCCTTGAATGAATGAATCCCATGATCATGGGAGGCCATTCAAGGTGGTTATAACAATATATTATTCTTCCTCGATTGCTTCATCATAGCATCGAACACTTCCTTTTGGTGTCTTCAAGGATGACACACGAGGGATGAGATGATGTTTAATAGAATCTGCAATGATTCTCTTGGCTCTAGCCTTGGCCTCATCTCACTTGGCTCTTAGAACTTTCTTACTGAAATACTAATCCAAGTCAATTTCTTTAAGGATAATGGAGTTCCTATACTTCCATACTCGGAATTTGTCAGCTTCACCAAGCTTGTCATCAAGCTAGTGTGATTAGTCATTTTGAAATGAGAACCTCAAGATAGAAAAAAATTAGATCTTATTGATTTGAGGTGTCTGTCCTGCTTCTGGAGCTGGCTGATCTAGGGTTTGTCAGAGAAACCCTAAATTTCAAAACTTGGAATTTCAAACTTCTGATTGGTTAGAAATATGGGCCTCTTCAAGCCTAGCTATCCAATGTACTCCTTTTCTGAAAACAGTGGAGGGAAGATCCCGGAAGAGGAATCCCTAGTTTTCCAATTTCTTCTGCATAAATGACTGATATTGCTTCTGATGCATCTCCTAAGTTTAAAATACTTAAGGTATAAAAATTCTCACTGACATATCCTACTAAGTCTTCTTTCTAACCCCACAGGTTAGAACATAAATTGATTCTCCACTTGGGACTTATACTGAGTTTCCCAAAGTGACTATTTTGGGGACTCTTCAGCATAGATAAATTTTATAGACTTCCACATGTCACTATTTCACAGTCTGTGTCTAAAAAATGTACCACAGAAACTAAATTCCATGCCCCACCTAAAACATCTTGCAAAATTTTGTTTGGAACTTCCTCACCCGAGATATAGAAAATATACCTAGGTCACCTATTTATGACTGTATTCTGGAGGAGGTTGGAATCTTGATTGGAGGAACCATATCCTGAAGTATAGCAAATATGAGGCTGCAACTCCTACATAGTGTGCAACATGAATTTCTCTTTGGCCAGTGAAATCTCGACTTCTGAGCCTTCTCCAATATCGCGTTATAGCGCAAGTGCTAGAATGACTAAATTGAGTCTTCTCAGGCATGAAACCCTAATTTCCATTAGCTGCCATTGTATTTATATTTCAATTGCACAGTGAAAATTCTATGATTCAGAAATTTCTACTACCAATAGATGCGTCCTAGTGAGGTGAGTTATCCTATTTCTCCTTGGTTGATGATCTATAAAGAGAACACCTTCAACTAGGAATCCTAGTTCCTGCAGCTGCACAGAGCCTTCTATCAGAGAGGATTTGATACCATGTTAGATTTTCTTAAGATTTGATTATATTATCTAGGATATTTATTTGAAAGAATAACAAGTAAAAAAAAATGAATAAAATGTAAAATATGCACAAGACACAAATATTTTCATCGGGGAAACCATAAACCCTGCAAACTTCTTCAGAATAGTAATATGATCAAAAGTAGTAATAAGAAATGTTCAGCAGCTATCTTTCTCTCCTCCTATGACTGTCTCTTTCTCTCCAACGCCTTAGAGAGTGTGTGAGGTCTGTATGAATGAGGGAGAGTGCCTCCTTATTTATATCCTTTCAAGTCACTGACCAAATATAATACTCGAGCCTACATGTCATCTCACATGGGGCCCACTTCTCCTAGAGAGACCACAATTACATATTACATGATGTTACATTGGGGACTATTGCCCCGACTTACAATGAAGGTTGTACCTCAAGTTCTAGACACAATTTAGACATTCCGTAAACGGGTAACACACATCCCCAATGGGGGTACAACAACATATAATGATAATATACATCAAAATATCTTCCGAAATTACAAATAAATCAACATGTTTTTGGTCCTAAGATCAAATAACGTCACTTAAAAAGCAAAAGGAAGGAGGTGTTTGATGATATAGTAACTTCCTCTCTAAGAATCACAGGTATCGAACAACCGAAAAAAATATATTCAATGGGAAGAAAGATACTGCATTAAGACCATAGAGAATGACATGTCACTTATGGAACTTGCAATATAAAAGAAATCATCAAGCTGGTACGTATAGATCATCGTATATGAAATGTTGTATTTTTTTATTGTGTGTTGTTTACTGTAGTGGCAATTTATTTCTGTAATTTCTTTATAAACTGTGATTCATGACATCTGTTGTGATCATGAAGGCATTAATGGGTTTCCATGAGGAATGAAATATTATCTTAAACAATTCAACCATTAGAGGAAATTTGGGGTCTAAAATGGGCCTTATAAGAAAACGCGCCAACAATAAATTTTGTGAGTTGGAATTCAAGAACCAATGGAATTTCAATAAAATGAGTCAACCATAATGGTTGAATTGACATATTTGTCATAAAAGAAAACTTCTTTTTTTGTTTGTATTTTCGACATATCTCCCTGTGTTTTTACTCAAATTTCATGTGGAAGAGCTCACTGGATGCATAATTTAATTCCTCATCCAACGAGTACCCACAATGCATACATTTGACAGACTCCGCTACCCCAAAAATAAGAAATACCTGAAAAAACATGATGATGATGTCATCATCACATTTTTTCAGGAATTTCTTGTTTTTGGGGTAGTGGGGTCCATCAAAAGCATGAAGTGTGGGTACTCATTGGATGTGGAATTAAATTCTGCATCCAATGAGTTCTCCCACTCAGAATTTAAGTAAAAACACAAGGAGATATGTCGAAAATACGAACAAAAAAAGTAGTTTTTTCATTCTTCCTCCAAATTTAATAACTATTATTTTATTTCAGTTTGTAAGTTTCTACGGTGAGTTAAGTTGATGTAGAGTTTTTTTGGACAATCCACAGTAGACATTTTTTAAGTCGACGTTTCGATTCTGAATCAGGAACCATCATCAGGACAAGTAGTCACTTGGAAAAGCTACAGCTACGGAGTTAACAGAGATGGTGGTTTTGAAGTTAGCAAAAGTTGGGTCCCTCTTATTAGGTGTCTAAGCAAGTCCAATCTCTCTAAGCTTTAGCCTAACTTAGTTAAAATAATTTAAAAATAATTTAAAAATAAATTAAAAATATTTTAAAAATAATTTTAAAAATAATTTATAAATATTTTAAAAATATTTTAATTTACAAACTTAGTATTAAAAATTATAATTAAAAATTGGAATTAAAAATTATTAATAACACTAATAATAAACTTTCTACCCTATTTTAATAGCACTAATGATAAACTTTCTACCCTATTATAATTAATTAATTAACTTTTAATATAATTATAATAATAAATTATAATTAATAAAAAAATTTAAAGATTTTTAATAAGCTTAAATATTTTTAAAGCTGAAAACTTTTAATCCGTTTCAACTTTTTAAAATTATTAAACTTCTAATTTTTAACTTTTATAAACTTTATAATTTTTAACCTATAATAACTTTTTAAAAACCCTTGAACCCTAATATTAATAAGATTTTCAAAATTTTTACAAAAATGATAATTTTTACATTTAATAAAACCTTCATAAACTTTTAAACGACTTAAAACCTTTAATTTTTGATATATTAACATTTCTTTTTCACACTCTTTGTAATTTTAATTAATAAATTAATAAATTTATTAAATTTATTTTCTTTAACCTAGGTCTAGTTGGCTAACTTTAATTATAAAACTTTACCAACCTATATTTAACTCCGGAGCTGCAACTTTTCCAAGTGACTACTTGTCTTGATTATGGTTCCCGATTCGGAATCGAAACGTCGACTTAAAAAAAATGTCTACTGCGGATTGTCCGAAAAAACCCTACATCATATTATTTTATTATTTTAATTATTATTTTATCATTTTCCTTAGGAGGCCCATTTTAGACCTCAAATTTTCTCTAATGAGGTTTCCCTATTATGAGCACCTACAAATTGCTCATTTGTTTGCTACAATGCATATCGAAAAGAATGTGATTGAAACATTATGGCGACTATTGGAGCTAAGGAGTGACAAAGAAAAAATTGTTAACTTTTTCAAATACATTCAAGAAGGAAACCATGCAATGGAAGACATCATTCAATTTCATGGCAACAGAAATCAAATTAATATAAACTCAATTCCATGGATGTTAACGGAGCAACAAAGTAATTTTGTAAAAGAAGCCATGTGGAAAATTAAATTTCCCACTGGAATTTTTGCTAACATGAAGAATATCATAACAAATAAAGGTTATTTTGTGGGGGTGGAAACACATGATTGGCATGTCTTCATGAAGGTAATTGTTATGATATCCATAATATTATTGTTTTTTTAATTTGAGGGCATATTCTTTTTATTTTGTTTGTCTACTCTTTATTTAAAAAATGATGTGGTTTATATATTGCTACAGTATGTTCTACCTCTCTCTCTGTCTCGAACAACTTCAAAAACAATTGTTAAACAAGTTATATATAATCTTGGGAAATACATGAGGTAACTAGTGATTTTTTTCATTTGCTTAGTGTTTGTTTGATTCATCGTAGAACTTATATTTGTTTTTCGTGTACTAATTCCTGTTATGAAATTTAATGGTTTTTTTTTTAAATATCATTATTGGTTTGTGTCACTTGTAGATGGTTGTCATCTAAATAAATCCATAAAGAAGATATAAAGTATTGGAGGATATAAATTCCTCGTCTCATGTGTGAAATGCAGAAGCGTCTACATTCGGCATTTTTCGATGCACATGAACACTACCTCATACACCAAGTCGAGGAGATTGATTTGTGTGGACCTGTGCACTCAAGGTCCATGTGGATGGTTGAGAGGCACTTGAAATTTATGAAGTGTTTGGTTAGAAAAGGAGCACGTGTTGAGGGTTCTATGATGAAGGGATATGCGGTATACCAAAACAGGTTGTATATTAGTGAATATCTTCCTAATTTAGTGTCAAAGCACAATTTACATTGCATTTGTGATCCAAAATCCAATAACAATTTTGAAGGGGAGTACCTGAAGAGGATAGGTAGATCGCAGAAGGTGAAAGGTAGTTATTAGCCAGTGGATAATTAATATAATACATTTGATTGTTGATATATATATATATATATATATATATATATATATATATATATATATATCATACCTATTCTATTTTTATATTCAATATATTGCATCAATTAAGAGTGTATACTTTGTTAAGATAATTTACATTTGTATTGAATTTTTATTTTTATCGTCATCAAGAAGTTGGTTGAGAGTGGCATGCAATTCATTAATACATCGCAAACAATCTTGACTGGATGAAGGTATGGATGAGGGATGTGAACAATATGGTCATGGAATATCATGGGAAGGTGTGGTTTCATTGGTTAAAGTAACACATTGCAATGGCGATACCAATCTTACACAAAGTTAAATAGTTTTAGCGAATGGTTTAAAAGATAAGAAGGAAAGCATATTAATCAACCACTCTAATTGTTTTTTTTGTAGATTACATATTGATGTACATGTTGATTTTTTCCTGTATGGCATAAACATGCACTTAATCATAAATATTGAATTATTATGTAATATTTTTGTGTATGGCTTGTTGTAGGTAAAACACCATAAGGATATGGTGTGCAATGATTGTAGATATCACATCAAAAAGTTGGATGAAATAAAGAAAACATCATATCTGGGATATTTTAGGTGACCAATGTTTCCTCTATAAGTGACAGACATCTAGAACTCTCAAAAAATCGACACTATGGGTATCTAGAAGATATTCTTTAGTGTGAATTTAACTCCTTCAAGGTAGTTCTGTTCATTGTCAAATGGTACAGGTTATGATTGAATCAACATGATCTCGATAGAACTATTATTGAACATGATAATAGATTTACCATGGTAAATAAAAGGTTGTTTGGTCCAGGAATGAAGCTCTATGTTCTTCCAAGCCAATGTGAACATGTATTTTACTCTGAGTTCCAGATAAATCAGGTTGGCCATTTGTTGTTAGACATGATCCAAAGGGAAGGAAGGTAAAGTATAACCTAGAGGAATGTAATGAAGAGGGTCTAGAAGAAGAAGTCAATGATGAAGATCATGATCAACATGAGTTAGATGATCATGTTCCAGAAGAATATTTCAAAGAATTAGTTGAAGCAGATGATGTAGCAGACAATGTCCATAAAGATGAGATCGACGATGACATGATGATCGTAACTGACTTAGATGACGACGATGATATGGCCAATCCTTACAATGTTGACTCTGGATATGATTATACGGATGATGACTTGGATGAAGAATATGATGAAGTCTATTGAAGTGTACGAGATATGTAGTAATTTCTCTACTCTATATATTTTGATTGAATATTGCGATATAAATATTGAATTTTATTGGTACATGTAAATTTGGCTTGGACTGAAATTTGGCACAGTATTACATGCCAAAGTTGGGATATACGGATATACGATATACCAAAACATGACTGAATCTAACAATTCGATCTTTTTCTGAAATTTGGAATGGTCATGATCATGAATATCATCATCATAACCATTTCTATCATCATCATCATCATCATCATCATCATCATTAACATCATCGTCAAAATCATAACTAACATCATCATAATCATCGTCATCATCATCATCATTGTCATCATGAACTTCATCATTTCATATGACATCCACATCGTGATCACCATATTCATCATCATCATCATCATCATCATTAAATAATTAAATAAACATAAATATAAAATCAACAACTAAAAAAATATATAAGAAATAATAATTTAAAATAATAAAAAATAACATAAAAAAAATAAATAAAAAAACAATAAAACAAAACATATAAAAATGCACATTTAAACTAATTATAAACAAATAAAACAATATATAAAAAATAATAAACAAATAATAAATAAATAAAATAAAAATAAAAATATAAAAATGAAAATAAACATGTACACTTATTTTTCACTTACCTTGAGTTGAAATCATCTCGTGTGTTGCTTTTTTCACTTACATATAAAAATCATTATGCGCGTTGCATTTTTCACTTTTTGAGTTCCCTCACAGAGCTGATTCCTTCATGGGTTGAGTCCCCTCGCATAGTCAATTCCTTCACTTCTTTGCTCTACCGGTTTCTTTAGCATTATTCCTTCATGTAGTTGAATGCACATATTTTACTACAATCTTCTCTGCACGGGTTTGTGATTGACCCACCATGACTAGTTTCAGGCCTTCATTATGACCGGTGCTAAATTGACTGCAAATATGGCTTCGGTAAGTACAAACTTCTATCCATTTTTTCCACTCCATATCAGAAACTGCAGCTATAAGTGCGGGAGTGATGTAGCTAACAACTTTGGGAAAATGTAAGATCTCAATAGTATAGCTAATGCAGGGATCATTAGTACCCTTGCTCTATCTCTTCAATTATTTGAAGCTTATCTACTTGCTCAAGTGTTTCATGGGAAAATTGGAGTGCACCATCACTTAGGTTGTGTTGGTCAAATATCCGCATTACCCACACAACAATATTATCAATACACTAACATGTTACTATTCCAACCTGAAAGTAGTTGAGTCAAGAAGATTGTTCTCGAGTTGTCTCAATGAAATAGTGGCACAACTTTCTTCAAACGTTCATTTAGTCTTCCATCGTGAAACGACCACCCTTTATAACCCCCTGTTCAATCTTATTTCCTACATAATGACCTCCACTCTAGCCATAATGGTCCTTCGATATGAAGACCTATTTGGTATTGTTAGAGAACCATGGAGAAACCATGATTTGGAATAAAATATCTATTAACACTAATAGGTTACTATGCCAACCTAAGTTTCCCACCAGCCTCATCTCCTTCCAATCACGGGGGGTTAACTAGCGAGGAAATATCATATCACATCCATTCATATTGGGGGTTTGAATACTCATAAAAACCTCAAAAATATATTGCCTTGTATTAATGGGTTAAGGGGGTATTTTTAATTTGACATAGTAATATAAATATTGGGGGTTATTTAATTTGTGTTGGGCTAAAAAATAACCTCCAAATTGTGGGAGGGATTCATACCTCCAAATAATGGGCTCAATTCATGCCTCCAAGTCATGGGTTGGATTCATATTAGTCCTAATTTTTTCTAAGTAATAACCTCCAAATCACAAGATAGATTCATGCCTCCAAATCATGGGATATATTCATATCAATCCTAACTGCTACTAAGGAATAACCTCCAAATCATGGGTTGGATTCATACCTACAAATCATTGAACTTATAGAGTCTTATTTTTTTAAAATATTTTTTTAGGTTGGGGTTTAGGTGGGTATTGAGATTCAATCAAACCTTGATCCACAACAATCAAGAAATTGGGATCAATCTTTCTTGGATCAATACAACCAAGTTTCTTGACTAATTATTCCATTCAAATTTTTGTATTCTTCTTTAACATTTTTACATTGCCAGTTAGGAATAGTTGTTAGAGTTATATTAAGCACATTCATAATTGTAATTTCAATTCTTATATGTAAGGCATTCATCTTAATATTGTATTGGAACTAACATGAACATAGGTGAAAATATAAATCCTTATTTGCATACCGTATGTATTATTATTACCATGAAATGACATCATATGAGTTATAACATCTATGTATGTTTATAACTATTTCATGATTGAAACTTAAAAAATGATATTTTCCTTCTCCTATAAAGATAAGAAAACTTAAATATAACCCAAGAAAAGGTAACTAAATGTCGTTAATTCCCTTGATTGCAAGAATAAATTTAGAGGAAGCAAAGACAATTCATTACATATTGTGAATGACCCAAATCCAACATATGGACATGATCACATGGTGTTATTGGAAAGTAAGAGGAATTTTTCTATGTTCACTTGGGTTCAAACATTGATGATGTTTGGTTTGATAGGAAGGTAGGGAAGTCCATCCACAAAAGGGTTTCATTTTTTTGTTTTTATGGAGTTTAATTTATTAAGCTTATAGAAAGCATGAGCTCTCTATGGCTATACTTGTATTTATATTATATAGAATTGGTATACTGGAGGACTATGGTGTGAAACATCTACAATTCTCATATTTTCTAAGCATTGCACTGGATATTGGACAATTAGTCTTTTACATTCTTGGTTACAGTGATATTTTGATTGGGTTGTCTTTTATGCATTTTTCCTTCTCCATTACTATTTTGTTGGGTCTTACACTATCCAATGCTACAAATTTATTAGTCACCCCTTTAAGGGCCTGGTGGGATCATTATCAACATTATATTATTATTTTATTTACCATCCTATTTGCTTATACTAAGATGCACTATGGCTCTTTTTTATTACATCTTGATAATATGATATAAAAGATGTATTAAAAATGGGTTGATAAAAATGGATGCCTACAATATATGGTGAAACTAGGGGTTTTCTTAATTGGAAAGGTATATTGGGAGTGGGGCTAAATAAAAAAATTTAGGAAGCATTTTCCAATATTTAGTGAAATTAGGTATATTCTTTAATATCCTACGAACAGTTGTGCTATGTAACAATTTCACTAAGTGAAACCCCCATGATTCCAATGAAGTCTTCAATTCCCATTGTATTTAATCCAAAATATAGACACACTCATCTCGGTACATTTGCGAACCCCACTCAAACCTGTCAACACTCCTTCAAACATTCTATCGCCATCCAATCTAATGACTTCACCATTACAGTCTCATTCTCGCCGACTATGTCTATAAATATGAGTATTTCCACAATCCTTCAATAAATCCCACAATTATATTTAAACTAATTTTTTTAATAAAGAATAATCCTTACCAGACTCCAAATGCATAGCCTGCAGGTGGTTACGATGTTCCTTATGTCAAATAGAGAAGCATTTAATGCCTCTGATTGCTTTAAATGTGTTTTATTGCTGAAACAATGTATTAGTTTTAATTTTATTAACGTAGGGGTCATCAAAATAAAGTTAAACAGTCATTTGCAACACAGTTGCATATGTAACTATCCTATAGATTACTGTTAGCTAAACACTCAACTGCAACTCAGCTGCAACTATCCTGTAGATTATTGTTAGCTAAATAGTCAACTACAACTCAGATGCAACTGTCATTTATATTACTGTTAGCTAAACAATCAGCTCCAATAGTCCTGTATGTGAAAATTTATGAAGTTAGAGATTGATGTGTGTTGCTGAGAGTAAGAGAAACACTCTCCTTCCTTCCCACAATTTAGGGTTGGTTAATTACCTGATAGCCCCCCAAATCTGCCCAGACTTACTTGGTTTTGGGGATGGTTTCATCTTGACGGTTGTGCGACTGATCAATTCACCCAGAACTTCCTTCTCATTGTAATGTCCCCATTCAAATAATTACATAGCAGGAAAATTCCATAAATCCTACTAGTTCCCTAGGTTGGGTGGAAACATTGGGAAGTTAACAAGGGAGCTAATAAATAGTGTTTAGACATTAGAAGGAATAAATATTTATTTAATGGAGTTAATTAAATGAATGCAAGTGAAAAATGAAATGGCTATGGAGAATGGAGACACATGGAGACTATGGGGCGCACTCAAGCTAGAATTCCTATGTTAAATGGCATCCTCCTCTTGTAATTTTGAATCTATGGGAAGCCTAATGCTTTGGGATGGATTATGAGGTTAATATACTTTTCCATATACTTCAAAGGTCTAATTTGGGATGAATTGTAACTTACATGGGAGAGGAAGAGCCAAATGGGAGTTTCATGGACAGTTGGTGTTGAGCCGCAAAAAGACCACATTTTATTCATCTTTCCTATACCATTTGTCACCTTATTCCTCTCTTATCCTTTGATAAAACCATTAATATTCACCACTTTTATAATAAATATGGGTTTATATTACCATTTTTTAAATCAATTATTTTTTAGTATTTTGAGTGAATTTGTTGTTAATTATTGATAAAAATAACATATTTTCATTATACTTTAAATTTGGGTGAGTTTGGTGATGCTTATAGGTGTATTTGAAGACTTCAACAAGATAAAAAGTGACCACCTAGCCTCAAATTCGAATTTCATCTTCAAGGTGTGGGCTAATTTCAAGGAGAAGATCATGGAAATGTGGAGAGAATATCTCATCCAATATTTGTTAAAGATTTGAAGGGATGAGTTGTATATTTATTGAGGATTTGAAGGGATGAGTTGTATATTTGTTGAGGATTTTGAAGGATAAGTTGAGAGAGTAGTGGATATGTAATTATGATCCGTTATCTTGAATTCATGTATAAATAGGAGGGCTCTCTCCTCATTTTGGTTGGAGGCCTCTCTACTGGTTTGGAAGTAGAGAATAGTTCAGAGTTAGTCATAGAATAGATTCTTGAATGTTATGTAATAGAGATGATGCTTAATGCACATCCTTTGACTCACTTATGTTAGTTTGAGTTTCTTCTTTATGAATTGTTAGTGTAGAGTTTCAGTTATGTCTTGCTTATGAATTGATAGTATTGATTTTATGTGAGCTCCCAAGTTAATGTAGATTATTTTCAATCAGTTTATCTCATGCAATTTCAGTCTTTCTTTACCAAGTTATTTTATGCAATTTCCTGTTTTCATGTAATTTCCTGCTTTTGCAAGTTTAATTCAATTTCAGTTGTGGAATATTATATTAAGTTCAGCGACACTTTGCCCCTACATATATTTTTTCTGTACCTCACAATTTTATGCTCTCTCTAGGTTGACAGTTAAATCGTTGGATATATGTTATAATTTGTTTAATATTTTTCCCAACATTTTGGTGCCGTTACCAGGGAGGTGCTAAAAGGGATCAGAGTTTAGAGAGGTAGATAGTTTGTTTTTTATTACATAGAAAGGGGGAGGGGAAACAGTAAGACACAAGGATGACTTCACTACGGAATTTCTGTGGTGTGACAGGCAGACACATCTAATTTAGTGGGTCACCCCAAAGCCCTGTTATTTCTGCAAGTGTGTTTATTTTTCTGCAAAGTGTTTTCTTTCATTTTCTACAAATTCGATTTTGTTTTTTTGCAAGTTTTTTTTACAGTTTTGTAGTGTAAAGTTTGGATTTCTTTCATTTTTGGGTGCCTTCATTTCACACTAACTTGCTTCTAACTTTGTATCTGTTCATTTTTTTTGTTTTGTATAGATTTTTGTGCACCCTTTTTATTTATGTTTTTGCACTTGTTTGTGCTACTTTTTTGTGCCTGTCATGTACTCATTTTCTTCTTAGTACTTTATTTGATTCGAGTAAAATGATTTTATGATGAGCATAAGCCTAGAGCAACCCACTTAGATCCTATCAAAAATTGGGATCTCCTCTTCTCTAGAAGAGGAGACCTTGATAGTAGCCAAAGATGTAATTACTCCTCCTAAAGCAAACAAGGAAGAATTGATGATTGAAGAATCATGCATATCAGATGAAGAACACCTGTTCGAACTGGAGAGTGAGGAGGATGAAGAAGGGATCTCGGATGAATATCAAGCAATCGAAAGCTGCATCAAACAATGGTTCCAAGTAAATACTAGGTTAGATCGATTTTGTTTTTTATTTTATTTTATTAATTCATATTTTCAACATTCAATTTTTTTAAATATTTGTATATTCTAGGTTTAGTGTTTCAAAATTAAAAGATAATTTTGGTTTACATCTTTTAGATAGATAGTTACATTGGAAATTTCATTTAATGTAAATGATCTTTAATTTTAATTAAAGTAAAGTAGGTAGGTTTTAGTTTTATTTTCAATTTAAAAATTAGCATGCTTTAATTTTCTTTAATGTTGTTATTAGTTAAAATTTTCATTTTTGTCTTAATTACTATTATGTTTTTCATTTTATTAAGAATTAAAAATTAATTTTAAATCTAAAATATTTATTAAAAAAACAGCTGGATTTTTTTATATAAATTTTCATTTCTTTTTATTTTTATGCTAGGAATAAAAAATAAATTAAGAGTTAGTTTTTTGTAATGAACAATTAGAAAATAAAATAAATAAGTTAATAAACAAATAAAAAAATAATAAAAATTTATATTGTTTTTATTTTAGTTTAATATGTTCCTTTGTTTGTTTTAGTCTTTAAAAAATAAAAATCTAAATAAAGTAAAAGTTTTAGTCTTCATCCTTCGACCTATCTTTCGATCTACGCATTCGTCCTTCCACTCTAAAATCCCGTAAATATAAAATATTCTCAATAAAAACGATTGAACTAGTGAGCAATGGCTAGCCTGTGATTAAAATAGATTTGAAGCCTGAAGCCTATTAGATGATAAAAATCAAAAGTAACCGGCCACAGAAAACGGGAATGATCTTGCTCTTCCCTTCACGATATGATCTCAAGAATCTCCTTTAAGCACCAAGTGGATTTAGAAGTTCGCCCCTCTTCCCTGGAGATTCTTCTCTACTACAATCAATGCACAGAACGATTGGTTCTAGATCGGTGAAATTTTTATGATTTAAAGGATTGAGAGCGATTGGTTACCCACTGCATTCACCTCCTACCGAATTGGAGATACATGGATTCTTGATAATTAAAATTAGTAGAGACCACTGGGAGTGTCGATGCCACGTATTCTTGATAATTAAAATTAGTTGACGATTTAAAGGAGCAAGAGCGACTTCCCTCCCACCACCTCCAGTGGATCCCACCATATCTGCATTATTGATTCTTTTAGGCAATGTGACCTCCATGCTGGTATAAAGATGTTCAAAACCGTTTACGATTTCCCTTTTTTTTATATATCATAGGTTGTTGTTGGGGTGAAACAGTCTTGCGTGTAACAGAAGGTTTAGTGCATGTCTTCTCGTCGAGATTTTCTTAAGAGATCCTTTCTGTTCCATTTTATTAATGGAAGCCAAGTAGATGGCTAACATCAAGTTCTATTTTTAGTCTACTTTAACAACTCATTCAATCAGACGAATGGATTGGCGAATTTCCTGCCAGCAGTTACAGAGTTATAGGCATCTTGACTTATCACGAAGTTGACTCACCCTTTCCGTGTCAGCTTTGACTACTGCTTTGACTGTTGTTGAGATGCCATTTTAATGGAGAATGAGCCACCTACCTCCGCCAACTCACCAAATTTAAACTGAATCTAAAATTTAAACAATTATTTTAGGTTAAGTTTGTTTCATATTGAATGACCGGACATTGATATAATAGAGACAACAACAAGAATAGGTTGATGCATCCATGCCAAGGATGATGTAAGGAATTCCACTGCTTGGTGATCATTTGACTTCTCACATGAGATGAAAAACTAAGAATGGTGAGAGTTCCAGGAGAAGACGATAGCATCATTCTGCATCAAACCTTTTGATTTCATGTAGTTGAACCAACCAGTGGTGAAGACATAGGATTTAGTGCTGGTCCACCGACTGAACATCAACTGAATTTCTATATCTCCGGACTTGCATCCATCTTCATCTATTACCAAAAGCGTGCATCCCAGGCCTTCACCAATTTTGTTTTTGTCGTTGCAATTCATTGCAGAATGGCAAGATACAACATTCCGCAAAATCTTGTGGAATAATCATCCTGCTTCGTTGTCTTCTTGCATCCCTCCGAGTAAAACTTTTGGAGAAAAATTTCTCTCTTGACTAATCAACATCAAGGTTTTCGTTGTTTCTCTGTCATTCACACTTTCCATCTCCATCCTTCGCCTTCTGAATGTGTAAAACAATGAAACTATGAACAAGTAGCTTTGATAACGGACGCAACAATGTGAAATTAGATGCTCGGCCAACTACAATGGATGCCCTCCCTCACAAGGTTTGATAATCAAACTTGGTTGTTGTATAGTCGAACAAAGCATCAGACAGCTGAGTGGTTATGCATGTTGAAATTATTAACAGTTTGTTAGAAGCAATTTGCATGAATAACAACTACACTAAAAAATATATGAAGTTCAAGTGAAGTTATAGATTTCAAAAACATTGAAGAGATAGATGAGCAGTTCCAAAACAAAAAGTAGAGAATTAGGTTGATTCATGCCGAGGAATTCCACTGTTCAGTGATCGTTTGAGATGAAAAACCATTTTACACCATGAACTTATTTGTTATATACTCTTTAGTGGTCACGTTGTTTACATGTTAAACACATTAACAATTTTGTTGGAAGCAATTTGTATAAATATTATCACACTACCTACATCGTACATGCAAATATGAAACAACATTCTCATCGACGCAACCATCAGCTTTGCATTCAATCTGAACAATTAGATTTGACATTGGCTTTATCCTCAGCTTCATGATTGTCCACATCACATCATGAATATTGAACCACAAGTATTCATAAAGATGCTCCGTAATAAATCAACGTGTCTTATAGGCTTGACTTCGAAAATCCTAATTTTAGTTTTAAATGCCACTTAGTGTCGAATCATGGAGGTTATGGTAGAGGTATGAATCTCATAATTCTTAACATTGTTTATGGTATCTTGAATCATTTCTTATGGTATATATAATGTTATATTAATAATGCAAACGTATGCACATAGAGACGAGGCTTAGCTCCGGGATCGAATCCCTTCCTTATCATACCTCCACTATTAAAATGACAAAACTCTCTTGTTGGATTTAAAATCCATGATAAGTAATTTAATAACAAAAATGTGTATATTATATGTAAGATTTATCATATCAATTCTCTTTTTTTTTTTTTTTTTAATTTTTTTTTTTTTTTTTTTTTTTCAGATGGAAAGATCCATGGGAAACCTAACAATACTTCTCCACATTCGTGGATGGTAGAGGTGGTAGATCGCCGCCCCATCCTAGCAGAAGGCCTAACCCCAGAGGACTCAAGGCTCGAACCTGTGACCTCCCCCCGAACCGAGAGAGTGTGCGGACATTTTACCAATTGAGCTAACCCTTGGGGCTACAATTCCTTTCTATTCAGTAACTAGAGTGATAATAATTTTCTTATTCAAGAGTAAGTTAAAAATACATAAGAAAATAATACATAATGAGAAGTCTAACTTTAATGAGATATCAACTTTTTAATTTTTTTTGACTCATTATAAAACAATTAAAAAGTTTTAAATTTTTTTTTTATAATCAAATTCAAATTAGTTTTTATATGTATATAAACCAAAATTAAAAGAAAAAACATACAATACAAATAAAAATAAAAACATATACAAATATTTAGTTGGTTCTCATTGTTTTAAAATAAAAGAAGATTTTATAAACAAACAAACTTTTAAAAAATCACAAACAATTATAAATAAAAAATAAAAATAAAAATTTGCAAATAAACTTGGAATCTCGTGAAGACTAAAAACTTCATGTTTTGACACATGCTTTACACTCGTGTTTTCACAAATCATTTAGAACTTTTGAACAAAAAGCTTATTGCATCAAATTGGATTAGTACAATTTATTTTAATTTCTCTTAGATAGTTAGTATGTATATAGTTAATATGTATATATATATATAACAAACAATAATTAAAAACTAATTAAAATACACAAAATAAATACAAATAATTTTTAGGTCAAACATAAAAATAATGTTATAAAATTCATATGCGTCTTTGAAATCGAAGGCAGTTGTTGTCGCAGCCAAGTCTTCTTCTTGATTTGTATTTTTGCACAATGAGACCTGGCATATCTTCCTTTTGGGGAAGGTAGGTGTCTTTTTCAAGCTACCAAATTTACCATAGAAATAGCTTGTTTGCACACTCTTCTCCATTCTAGATAAGTAAGATGGTTTGCTTTTTGGAGGGGTCGGCCACTGAAAGGGACAACCCTCTCTCTCTCTGTTGCTCAATCGTTATAGAAGGACACATTTATCTTTGTAAAAAAAATGTGTAAAAACTCTGATTTTTGTTCCAATTTTATAAAAGCACATAAAAATTTGTTTTTGTAAATAACTCAAATTTTAAAAATATATATAAACAAAAATAACTTTAGAAATAATAATAAAAGGGTTATGATAACATTACAAAAATAAAAAATAAAATAAAATTAAAACTAAAAACATAAAAATAAATAAAAATTATTGGGTAATAAATAAAATCATAAAATTATAAATTATAAATGAACTTGGAATCTTGTCAAAATTTTATGATTACTGTGCTAACTTGTTTTTGCAAGTCACTCAGATATAGGTTTTGAAAAGAAAGGTTGCTACCTTTAGGTATAAAAGAATTTTATTTTTCTCTTCGACTCGGTTTGTTAAGCACATATTTTTCTGTATTTTGAATGCTCTCACAAGTTGGTTGCAGGAAAATGATAGCCTTTTTGTAGAATTATAGATGAACGAATGGCATGCAAAATTGATTTCTACAATCATAGAAACTTTTCATAAAAAACTTTTTCCATTAAAAGCTTGAAGAAGTTGAGTTTTTACTATGTATGTCATGACATTTTGCTGCTACAAAGAAGCCTTTTAGAAACCAATTATGGCATGTCATTCCGCCATCCATGTTAGAGTCTACTTTTTTTTCACTACCTTATACATCATAACTTCCTGCATGCCTACCTTTCTGAGTCGCACACAATTTCCCCATTTTCAGTTTATCTTTTTCCTTCTGAATAAAACCATTCAGCTTCCTTTCCATGACTACATTATTTTGTTATCCCTGCCATAAAAACTGTTTGAACCTCATATCTTTCATCTATAGTCCTACCACACATTATGTACAACTCGTGTTGACTGATGTGGGATTCGTTAAGGCCCACCTTTCAACAAGTCTTTCCCCATTGACCTCAACACCTTATGTGGGATAGAGACTAGAGTTCATTTTTAGTACCTTGAGGCTTGCATTTCTTAATGGCAAGTTATCTCACTAACAATCATGGGAATACATCAATGTCCCATGATTATTATAGTTTGCAAGTGGCTCGACATCAACTCATTTATTCGCACTTTGCACGATGTACTTAGGTACCTTGGCACTCATTGACATCAATGGTGAGATTGTCTCGCATTGGTTAATGACATTCATCAATGGTTGGTAATCCAATGACTTCTTTCCATGTTCAACATCAACACATTTATTCGCATAGTAAGAATTGCAGCATTGGGTTTTGTAGCAAGTGAAGACTATATACTTTGCATGACTCCATCAACAGTTTTACAGCAGCATACTTTCAGCCATATGAGAGTACCATAGTTCTAATTTTAGCTCTCATCTTCTTGTTCATACAACCAAGCAGGATTTCAGATCCTTCACTTCACATTCTATTATTCAGTAGCAGTAGCCACATTCCTATTGCATAAGTTCATCAACTTTTTGGGTAAGTGGAGGTATGTTGTTTTCTAATCTTTAACCATGTAATTCCTTAAATGGTAAAAAATGAATGAATTTGGAAAATTCCCTCACTACATTCCCTTTCTCCTTCTCATAAACCTAATACATCTTAAGTTTGGCGGGGGGGGGGGGGGGGGGGCTATTCATTACCATTTTACATGTTCATCATCTCATTTACCCTCAATCAACATGTCTTTCCCAAACTATGCTATATATTGGCATGATTCATAACATGAAGAAAAGGGTTTCTAATATACATTGATGGTTCATCATTTCTAATGCATAAATATTATGTATTGCAGCAAAAATACAAGTAAAACTAGCAAATGTTGTTAACACAAGAACCAACATTTGTTATACTTATGGTTGTCACACTAGAACCAACCATAAGAAGAACATTGTTGCCACTCATGCATTTCCAATCATGGAATGATTTAATGTTACATACCATCATCATATGAAGGCCAACTACAAAGCCAAAAGTTAAAAAGAGAATCAATGCATAGTTGCATGAGGACATGCAACCATTCAAGTTGGGGGGAATGTTGAGCTACAAAAATACCACATTTTATTCATCTTTCCTATACCATTTGTCACCTTATTCCTATCGTATCCTTCCATAAAACCATTAATATTCACCACTTTCATAATAAATATGGGTTTATATTACCATTTTCCAAATCATTTCTTTTTTACTATTTTGAGTGAATTTGTGGTTAATTATTGAGAAAAATAACATATTTTCATTATACTTTAAAGTTGGGTGAGTTTGGTGATGCTTACGGGTGTATTTGAAGACTTTAACAAGCTCAAAAGTGACCACCTAGCCTCAAATTCGAATTTCATCTTCAAGGTGTGGGATAATTTCAAGGAGAAGATCATAGAAATGTGGAGAGAATATCTCATCCAATATTTGTTGAGGATTTGACGGGATGAGCTGTATATTTGTTGAGTATTTCAAGGGATGAGTTGTAGATTTGTTGAGGATTTTGAGGGATAAGTTGAGAGAATAGTGGATCTGTAATTATGATCAGTTATCTTGAATTTAACTATAAATAGGAGGACTCTCTACTGATTTTGGTTAGAGGCCTCTCTAGTGGTTTGGAAGTAGAGAATAGTTCAGAGTTAGTCATAGAATAGATTCTTGATTGTTATGTAATAGAGATGATGCTTAATGCACATCCTTTGACTCTCTTATGTTATTTTGAGTTTCTTCCTTATGAATTGTTAGTGTAGATTTTCAGTTATGTCGTGCTTATGAATTGATAGTATTGATTTTATGTGGGCTCACAAGTTAATTTTGATTATTTTCAATCAATTTATTTCATGCAATTTCAGTCTTTCTTTACCAAGTTAATTTATGCAATTTCATGTTTTCATGTTTTAGATATTTTTTCATGTCATTTCCTGCTTTTGCAATTTTAATTCAATTTCAGTTGCATGTTAATTTCAGTTGTAGAATATTAGATTAAGTTCAGCGACACTCTACCCCTGCATATATTTTGTTTGTACCTCACAAGTTTATTCTCTCTCTGGGTTGACAATTAAGTCATTGGATATATGTTATAATTTGTTTAATATTTTCTCCAACACTTGGATAGATTTCCCTTACATTTATGACATATATGACACCAATGATGGAGATTCTATGAAATTTATGACACAAGTAAGATATGAAGGCTGAAATACTGACATATATGACATTTCAGGCCTGAATAGAGCATCTTAGAGTGCGCTCATGGGAGTTGGAGAAGGCCAAGAGGCTACTACTCGAATTTGGGAGAAGAGGGAAGGTAAAGAGAGATGCCACATGGCATAGCATGAGCAACCACACCAATTAGACTTGGATTTAATTTATGGATGGATTTGGAACATTAGAATACCAATAATGTTTATAAAATATAGGGATCATCCATGAGAAGAACCTTTTGATCATTTTTGAAATTTGTTATTGTGAAGAGAGAGAGATAGTGGATGACTAGTTCATGCCTTAGCCAATTTCGAGGGTGAAATATTCCCATACTAGTTGGTGTTTGGAGATACCACTCAGGTATTTCATGGAGCTTCAATGGAGTCATAAGTTATAGGTGCAAGATACAGTAGCTCATGGACACAACAATTTCAGCTTGTTCTTCCTTTCATCTCAAGTTTTCTCACCATCTTTCAGCTCTATGGAGTGAGGCGCACTTGATGAGCTATTCATCTCTTTGAGGGAGATTATATTGATCTAGTATTTTAATTTTAGGAATCTTTTATTTCTAAAGTCCAATAAATCTCATGCATTATTGCTCAATAATGAATAAACAATGCCATTTCCCCACTACCTTGTTGTAAACTCTTGTAATCATGATGGATTCGAATGGATGTATGAACTATTGATGATTTATGAATGAATGGACTGTAAAACCATAAAGTATATTATGGGTTTCATGTTATTTAACTGATAATATTTTGCAATTGGGTCGAATTTCATAGCATTTGGGGCAAACTACACCTCATTTACCCAAGGGTCCAAAACTAGTTTTTATATCTGATTGAAAGACGTGATAACAACCATGGGAGTTCAATTGGTTATGCATATGAGTCTATGATAATGTCATATACCAATAAAATTCTTCAATTTAATAATTTGAGTGGGTTGTTGCACATTTTGGAAGCCATTTCTACCACTTACTTGGGGGGGATCTGAACCCAAAATTGCTAGTAAAATCATCTATCTTGTTTAGAATTTAGTACAAACTTTCAAAAGTGATTGGAGAGCCATAATACATAAATAAAAATAATAATTAAGTTATTATATCATCCATACACCTTCCTTGAATATTTGGTAGCAATTGGGTGGATTTTTGAGACCAAGACACTAAAACTAGTCAAGAGCCAAAATTGTGAAAAAATTGGAAAATTGGGCATTTTGGTAAAATTTTTAAAAATGGACATTACAAGTGGTATCAGAGCATGGTCTTGCACATGATGGTAGTAACAAGTAGTTAAATAAATAAACCACCACCCTTATATCCTGAAGTTCAAGGTGTTTTTGTTGGAGGAGAAGAAGTAGTAGAAGACGAGGTACATTTTGCTGAAACTATGACTAGCAAGGGGAAGGGACCCATTGATCATGAAAGGATTGAATATATTAAAATCATACAACCTATATTTGATGAAATAAGAAATAACATGAACCAACAACTTATGAAAGGATTCAAATTGTTGCTTAGCCAATTTGGAAGCAAATTAGGAGTAATTAGAGACAACAGTAGTTTACACTCAGAAGAAAAGAAGACAATGGGTGAGCATATATTCTCAAGGACAGGACCCCATAATAGAACCCATTAATTTCAGAGCACAACAAGGCTTACTATACCTAAATGTCTTATTCCCAAAGAAGAGACTAACAGTCAATTGAAATTGATACAATAACAAAAGAATGGGCTAAATTGGATAAATAGGAGAAGTATAACATTTGAGCAGTACTTCACCATGGAAAACAAACTAAAAAACAAGGAGGAAAATAAGTCTCTAAATCAAAACAAAGAATTTATTTGTGCCATAGGTAAAGTTCCACTTACTACTTTTGATGGTTCACCTCAAAGTTTTGCTAACACATGGGTACAAAAATTGGATGTGTATTTTTAGCTGAATCCAAAGGTGGAAGAAGATGCTTTAAAAATGGCTATTTTGGACTTGGATGGAGATGCCAATGAATGGTTGTTCCATGGCCTGAAAAAATTGGGTCTTGATGAGGTTAAAACATATGGGGAATTTATTGACAGGGTATTAGAAATGTTTGAGCAAAAAGATCTAGAATTGTCTTTCAAAGAACTAGCATAATTGAAGCAGGTAGGGACTCCTATTGAGTATATGTTGGAATTCCAAAGATTATCAATCAAGGTGGCTAATGTATCTATGGGAAGGTTAGTATTGATTTTCACTGAAGGTTTGGTAGATCCCTTAAAAGTTTTGGTCAAAGCCTACAAGCCTACTAACTTAAATGATGCAATGATCTTGACTAGAGATCTTCAAAATGTGCTTCCTAGAACAAGATTTCCTCCCAAGCCTAACTTCAAATTTGAAAGAAAGCCTTGGAAAAATGATGCACCTGATAAGAAGTTTTGGAAAAAGTATACATTTGAAAAGAATGATAAATAAGGACAAAACAGGGATGAACTTTGAAGGAAAAAATTGTGCATCAGATGCTTCCAACCATGGACACTGGGGCATAAATGTGCTAAAGAAAACGCTCAATACATAGAATTATTTTCTTATAATGATGAGTATGAAGGGGTATGGATGAAGAGGGGCACAATTAATATCAAGAGGAGGCATATGAGACAGCATCTGAAGAAGAAAAACAAGAAGAAAATCATCCTTCACCGGACAAAGTAATAATGGAAGTACTTTCAGCAGTGCCTCACTATCACACTATTTGATGCAAGGGTGTGGTAGTGGGACAAAGAGCTTAAGTTTTGGTAGATGGAGGAGCTACACATAATTTCATTGATGTAGATATGGTGTACAAAATAAATATACCAAGTGAACCATTCTATGGCTTCACAGTTGTCATTCCAGGTCACAACACAATGCAATGCAACACATGGGTTCCAAAGCTGCAAGTCACCATAGGTAACTATACTTTTGTTGATAGTTTTTATGTGTTTGATGTTGCTGATACTAATGTATTATTAGGAGTGTAATGGTGGTATTCTATAGGAGATAATTCAGTAGATTATCAAATTCCTGAAATGAAATTTCAAGATTCAACAAGGGTAGCAAGGGCTGTGAGAGGGAAGCACACTTACCCAAAGCAGGTAGTAAATTGAAATAGTATGAGATATATATTGAGGAATGGTGATATAGAATGGGATGATGAATGTTATATCACATATCCCAAGCCAAAAATAAGAGTTTTTAAACACCCAAAGGATATAGAGACACTTTTTCACAAATATGAAAACGTTTTTTAGAGATCTTCCACATGGTAGACCACCTGATAGAGGGGTTGAGAATAAAATTGTTTTGGAGGAGGGTACTTCACCCATTCAGATACCACCTTATAGACATCCCAATAATTTCAGAGATGATATTGATGAGACCATTCAAGAACTCCTAGATTTGGGACTCATTAGGCTAAGATCTAGCCCTAATGCTTCTTGAGTAGTGTTGGTAAAGAAAAAAGATGGAACTTTGAGGATGTGTATAGACTTTAGAGATTCGAACAAGAAGACCATCAAGAATAGGTTTCCTATTCCTAGGATTTATGAGCTCGTGGATGGGCTATTTGGAGCTAAGTACTTCTCCAAAATCGACCTTAGATCTAGCTATCACCAAATTCAGATGAAGGAGGAAGATATGCAAAAGACTGTTTTTCGATGTCGTTATGGTCACTTTGAGTTTCTTGCTATGCCATTTGGGTTTACTAATTCTCCAGCTACATTTCAATAATGTATGAATAGAAACTTTTGAAAGTATCTTAGAAGGTTTTTTTTAGTCTTCTTTAATGATATTCTCATTTACAGTAAAACTTGGGAAGAGCACTTGCAACACCTAGAGATTGTGTTGAAAACTTTGCAAGAACAATCTTTGTATGCTAATATGTCTAAAAGTTAATTTGGGATGAAAGAAATACTATATATTGGGAACATTATTGGGAAATATGGAGGGAAATTAGACACAAAAAATATTAGTGCTATCTTAGAATGTCCATCACAAAAAAAAATCACAGAATTAAGAGGCTTCATTGGAATATGTACATACTATGGGAAGTTTGTGAATGGGTTCTCCAAGTTGACTTCTCCACTCACTGATTTGAATAATAAGGATGATTTAAAGTGGAATGAAGAGGATGAAAATTCCTTCCAAAAAATTAAATAGGTAATGAGTAGTTGTCCCATACTTGCATTACCTGATTTTTCTAAGCCTTTTGTTGTTGAATGTGATGCTTTAGGTCAAGGAGTAGGGTTTGTCCTAAAGAAAGGCCAAAACCCTATAGCCTTTGAGAGAAAAATGTTGAATCCACATGAAAATATTTACTACATACATGACAAATAGATGTTGGCCATCATGCATGCCTTTGCCAAATTCCGACAATACTTGGTAGGCAACAAGTTTGTGGTAAAAACGGATCACAAAAGTCTAAGACACTTTCTTACCCAAAAGGATCTAAATGAAAGGAAACAAAAGTGGGTAAGAAAGAGCTGAGATTATGATTTTGATATTGAATATGTGAAATGAAATAATAACATTGTAGCAAATGCATTATCTCAAAGAACTTATTTTTCTCTTATGGACATTGCTAAAAATTGGAAAGACATGCTACTAGTTGAATATGCCAAAGATAAGTTTTCTTGTGATGTATTAGATGGACACATGGGAGATGATAACTGCATAATTATGAATGGGATGATATACTATACGGGCATAATTTATTTGGTTCTAGATTCAAAGCTTAAGTACAAAGTTTTGCAGTAAGCACATGATTCCCCACTAACAGGCCATCCGGGGATCTTCAAAACCTATAGGAAAATAAGGCAAAGGTTCTATTGGAAGGGGCTGAAGGAATATGTTCATAAGTATGTTAAATAATGTAAGGTATGTTAGAAAAAAAAATCAGAACTCACACACTCCGCTGGTTTATTACAACCATTTCGCATTCTGGAGCAAAAATGGGACAATATATCGATGGATTTCATCACCGGTTTGCAGAAATATTTTGGAAAGGATTGCATATATGTGGTAGTGGATACATTGACTAAGTTTGCTCATTTATTTTCTGTTACATCCTATTTTAGTGCTGCATAAGTGTCTGACCATTTTTTCAAAGAAATCTTCAGATTGCATGGGATCCCCAAGAGCATCGTGAGTGATAGAGATGGTACATTCATGAGTGATTTTTGGCAAGACGTTTTAACGTTGGTGGGCATTTATTTTCCAGGTATTTCTTATTTATTTATTATTTTATTTTCCAGGTATTTCTTATTTTTGGGGTAGCGGTATCTATCAAAAGTATGCAGTGTGGGTACTCGTTGGATGCATAATTAAATTCTGCATCCAACAATCTATCCCTCTTGAAATGTGAGGAAAAACATAGGGAGATATGTTGAAAATACAAACACAAAAGTATTTTTTTTCATTCTTCCTCTAGAATTAATAACTATTATTTTATTATTTTAACTATTATTTTATTATTTTCCTTGGGAGGCCCATTTTAGACCCCAAATTTCCTCTAATGGATATTCAATGGATTCATTATTTATAGGTGCAAGCTACAGCAGCTCGTGCACATATCAAGTTCATCTTTTCTTCCTTTCATTTCAATTTTTCTCACCATATTTTAGCTCTATGGAGTGAGGCGCACTTGGTGAGCTATTCATCTCTTTGAGGGAGCTTCTATTGCTCCAGTATTTTTTATTCTGATGTAAATTATATAATATTTAAGTTCAGGAAGATCTCAGGTTGAAAGGACAATAAATATCATGCATTATTGCTCATTAATGAAGAAACACTGCCATTTCCCCACTACCTTGTTGTAAACTCTTGTCATATTGATGGATTTGAATGAATGTATGAAATATTGATGATTTATGAATAAATGGACTGTTATGAAAGTACATTATTAGTTTCATGTTCATTAACTGAGAATTTGTGGCGATTGGGTTGAATTTCATAGCATTTGGAGCAAACTACACCTCATTTCCCTAAGGGTCGAAGACTAGTTTTTATATCTTATTGAAAGAAGTTATAACAGCCATGGGAGTTCGATTGGTTATGCATATGAGTCTCTGATAATGTATTATCAACATAAAATCCTTAAATTTAAGAATTCTAGTGGGTTTCTACACATTTGGGAAGCCATTTCTACCACTTACCTCGGGGGGATTTGAACCCAAAATTGCTAGTAAAATCATTTATCTTGTTCAAAATTTAGTACAGACTTGTAGAAGTGATTGGAGGGCCATAATAAATCCTTGAACATAATAATTAATTTTTTTATAGAATACATACACCTTATATGAAGGTTTGGGAGCAATTGGGTTGATTTGGAGGCCAAGACACTAAAACTAGTCAAGAGCCAAAATTGTGAAAACATTAGAAAATTGGGCATTTTGGTAAAAATTTAAAAAAGGGACATTACACTCATGCCCGAAATTGATAATGAGGTGTTTCATATTTACTCAAAAGACACCTCATAAAAAGAGCAAGGCATGTGCATAATTCCATTGTTTAATGATAAGAGAGCCTGTGCTATTTATTACATCACATCAGTAGGACCCTAGCTAAATAAAAGACCTGTTATATACGCATAGAAAAGCTATGTCTTACTATTATGTTTTCCACACCTTTACGCTTACACTATATGTTGAGATAATAATCTCTTGAAAGCCATTTGTATAGGGGGCACTATTATTCATAATTGTACAAGGTTTTTTCAATGTGGAATTTTCTCTGGTCGATGGTAGAGATGGCATGCTCCACAAAGGGCCTTCATGCCAAACATTCAATCCCTTCTGAAACATCTTATGCACTATTTTAGTTTGGAATGGATTCTGAACCTCTTTCTACATTTTTTAAGTTATCATTTCCTTCCATTAATATGTGGATGTCTTGAAATATATGTCGGATTTCCGACGCGTATTTTCATTTTCAAAAAACTATCGAAATTTAACAAACGTTTAAAAAGAAAGAGGATTGTCAAATTTCCAACAACAATATGTCGAAAATCAGACATCTAAGCCGTTGTATTTTGTGTTAAAAAATTCTAGTGTCCATGTTAACCTAGACTACCACATAAGAACTACATATGGAATATCTAGCCTACATGTAATAATGTGGCTCATGATTGATGCATTATAACGCCTTGAGACAACACATAATCTCTATGGAAGGAATATTATTTCAACTACAAGTGGGATATTTTTTATTTTGAGATTTATAACATAGATAATGGATCTCTTGGCCCACACCATGGTATAGGGTTTAAATTTATGGCCTAATTTCACACCATTTCTTTACAGGGTCATGTGCCATCATGATTCCCTTGACTATCACATAGTATGAATATTCTTAAAAAATATATAGTCTACATGTGATATCTAGTCATCATCTTGAAAACTTGCACATATGGGGATGATTCTCGATGTGTGGCTTAAAATATAGTCAAAACTATGGTCTTAGGCTGTAACATTTTCCTCTAAATCTCATGCTCCATACGTGGGGCCCCAAATTACCACCACAATCACTCCATAGGGAATAATTGGCATGTAACTTGGATGTGGTCATGGCCATTTTTAGGTTTAGAACAAAATGGATGATTATAAATCACACCAAAGTAAATGTTTAATGAGCAATAATTTGTGGGGTCCTTAGCCACTACATAGGCCTTATAAATGAGAAATTTGTCACGTGAATAGGATATGGTGTCCATTTAAAGTTTGTTACACCAAGTCGAGTTCAATGCCAAAAATGTAGGTTGTCGGGTCAAAAACATTATTGCACTCTAAGGTTATTTATGGGCACTAGGAATGGTTCTCATGGCCTGAGCTATCATTCATGGACAAATTTTAGGTCCTTGTCGACGATGATGATTATGATGAGGGTTAAATTTTTATTGTGATTAGGGTTTGTTTAAGGGGCTAGGGGATTTAGGCATAGGGGGTTTATAAGGAGTTAATGTTATGGTTTAATGAGGTTATGGTAATTATGGTCACATTAGGGCATTAGGGAGTTGCAAGGGGTTAAAAAAATACCTCCAAAAGTCATTAGGATTGGACTTTTCTTTACCTATCTTGATAGTTTGGGATAGAAGGTTTTACATAATTCAATGCTTAGTTGTTAGGGGTTTTAGTGGTTAGGTTCCTTATGGTCATGTTATGATGTATGCATTGTGCAAAATACATAATCATTATATTCACACTATGGTCATTGTTATACCAAAATCCTGTCACCATCATGTGATAAGACCTTTGACATACCTTCTTGCCCTGAAATACCAGCTTCTGGAGTGAAGACTAAATGGTTTCTTATCAGTCCATCATACACATTCCCTGCATCACTCATGCTCTCTTATCCCAAAGCGGTACCCCAATTCGCATCGCTTTTCATCGGTTGTCCACAAGCGGTGCCACCGCCTATCACCCTTGGCCCATAGGCGGTTATTACTAGAACCACTCTATCAAAGAAGGAAAAACGCGGTACCCTGGGTAAAAAGAGAAACTTCTGGAGGCTTCTAGATGATAAGACTATAGATATCTCTTATCCTTACTAATGTGGTTTGGTTGAGTTCAATATCCCTCATCTTAGGATCTTAGAGGCCTCCTCACCCACTAATTTCTCAACCATCTCTATCCATTAAAGCCCTATATATATGAGCTCATAGCCATGGTTGAGGGGAGAACATTGAAGGTATTGTTATGCTGTTGGACTGATTCTTGGCCCAAGATCATTTGGAGAGAGCATAGAGACCTAGAGTTGGAGCTTTTGGGGACGAATAGCTGGTTTCATGGAGCTGCATGTCAACACTAAGGCTTGGTTGTAAACTTCTTCATATTTCTAATGCAAGTTGATTTTCTATCCCATATATATTGTTGATGTTTGATTTTAGATATATATTGCTAGATTCCTTAGTCACTAGCATAGATTAGTAGATCATATTCTAGTTGCTTTGATCTGTTTTATGTTGAACTCTTTTGTAGTTACATAGGTGAACTATCAAGGCCTTGTATTCCAGATATCTACAGGGTTTAGGGGGAGTTATCAACCTCTGTGATCTATTTGTTCTGGATCGGAACCATTCAGACCAGCGGAACACCTTGCTGTCCGTAGGAGGTGAAATATTCCGATCAACAAATCTGGCGACTCCACTCGGGAGCAGTTGTATTCAGTTGTTCTGATTGTCCTTAGTCTGCAACTCTTATCTGAATCCAGGCTCCATTTTCTTCAACTCTTTACAGTTAGATCTACTTTCTCATTTGTATTATTTGAGTTTGAAATCTCCAGATCTATTTAGATCTGTGTTATTTCAGTTTTTATGCTCCGTTACCATATTCAATTCGACAGTATCCATCTTGATGTAGTCTATTTTTGATCTGATTTATTGTTCTCTTTTTGTTTTGGAGATCTATAGGGAACTGCAAGAATGCTTTGTGCGAGGTGCGGTGCCACTGCCTGAACACAGTAAATAGTAAGTGGTTCCACCACCTATATCCGGTTAGCGAAGAGTGGTGTTGCTTTGGAAATGCTCTTACAACACCTACAAAGCACGGTACTAGGGAGGCATTAGTCCAAAACCCCTTTTTCCTCATTTTTCTTTGCAAAAATTTGGAATTTTGATTGCTTTCAGTTTTGTTATTAGGCTTGTGTTATTGAATCTGATGTGTGTGGCTTGCTTATTTGATGGTTTAAGATTGATTTTGAGTGGAATTTCAAAATTTGTTTAGTCTTTTTTATTGTTCATCTGCTTCTTGCTCGTTGGTTGTGTTTAAAGAAGGATTTCTTGTTTTCTAAAAGTTAGGGTGCTCATTGAATTCTCTTTTCGTTGCATGTACTGAAAGAAGAACATTAGATTAGCTTCTAGACTTCATTCATTGCTTGCATAGTAAACTTCTTTTTCTTCCCTTCAAAAAAGAAAAGTTTTGCTTGAGATTAGGACATCATATTTGAGCGTTGGATTCGGGTTTTATGATTGGATTCATAAGCTTTCAGGACATTTACGATCTTTCGTCTCTCATGCATATAGGACTATCTTGATCAAAATAAAAAAAAGGTAGTTTTAAGTTAGATTTGCTTATGTTTTTAAGAAATTTGAAAAGTTAGAGTGCATTGGCATATACGTGTGCTTGGTGTTGTTCTTTTAGGAAAAGAGATTCTCACCCTTCCCATTTACTTTTAGAAAGAATAATTGGGTTTGTAGAAGTATTTTCTTGTCTTTGATTTTATGTTCATGATTGTTGATTGGTATGATTTTTGGTCTTGAAACAAAAAGAAAAACACTCTCTTCCCTCCCATATGTAGGCATACCGAACGGTAAAGTGAATGTTTACACAAGCATACTGCATGGTTTTACTTTTCTGTCAGAACATCATGCATTCACCTAAACGTACAAGTTAAAATCAACGGTAGTTGTAGGTTAAAATTTACATAGTAACTTGAGTGATAGGTTAGAGACGTGTTCGGGCATCGTAAAACGTAGGAGCTATTGTTATTTGTCAGCATTACATTTCGGGACTCGTGCGGTTCTTCCACGTACTGTCGGTATATAGAATGGCTTTCACGTACCCTTGAGGTATATAAAAAGGTACTTCATGTACTCGATTGTATATCGAAAGGCCCCTTGTGTATAGTTATGCATTAGACAACACTACTACCGATTTGAGCTCCCACGTACCTTGAGTATATCGAGAGACCCCACTAGGCTACCTTATCTATCTGAGCAAAGCCCTTTGTCCATCTTGTTTGGAGCCATACACCGAAAACAACATTTTGGGAGATTACTACGCACGTACCCTCAAGGTATATCATGAGTGGCACCGGCTTGATAATCCTAGTGAGAGACCCGACTTTTGAACTCCTCCTGTCATTTTAAGTCTGCTTGTTTTGACCTATAGTTTGATTAGGGAAGTCTTTTGGTGTGTGTTTTCTAGATTTTCAGACCCTAGGTTAGATAGGAATTATACACGCTGGCTGTGTTAAGATAGTCCAGGAGAGTACGGGGCTTGCCACCAGATTTCACTTTTGTTTCAAGAGGAAATCCAATGGAATCTATCGACCGACGAGCTTCTACCAACTCCCAAGTGGGAGATCATGTGGTGGTAGAAAGTGGAGTACCATATTCTTCACACTCACCTCCCTTGGTCCAACAGCCTTCCCATGAAGATTCATTGCTCCATCCTCCCGCGAAAGATCATGTTGATGATACCCATCTGTATTTTGGTCATAATGCTCCTTTTTGGGAGACAGGCATCGGACAGGCCATTGCCTCATTTGGCACCCTTGTAAGTTCTCCTAAAAGTGAAGAAGAACGTAGGCAATACCATGCTGCTATCCTCTGTGCACAGGAGGTAGAAAATCATATTGACAACATACCAGGTTCTTCACCAGTCCATTCCACATTCCTTCCTATGGGATATCATTCACTAGCCGATTCTATGAGACCCATTGAACCGATTATAGATCGTCCATTAACAACCCACAACCCAGGTAAAATTTCCACCCATATCACCTTTTATGTTATGTCTTATCCAAATCTGCCCAGACCTTTTGCATATGGGGTGCAAACTTCAATTCTTGTGTCTTCAGTACCTTTGAATGTCGGGGGGAAACCCTCGGCATGACCTACGTTATCTGATCCCGAAGTTGTACCTAGTCAAGAGAAGACCTCTAACATAGAAAAATATACAGTTTTTGTCCCTCTCACCAACACTAATGTGGTAAATCCCCCATCTAGTTCAGGTGAGCCCTTGGGGGAACAACCTATGGCCATTCAGTTTTCTAGTGGTTATGGCTATCAAATACCTATAGGTAATCATCCATCTAATCCTATTGGAATTCCATTCCCTAGAAACACTTTTACGCCATGGGGGCAACCCAACTGCTCTTACATGCTAGCCATGGGAGGGATACCCATATGTACTGTGGGAGGTGCAGGAGGACCACCTTATGGAGGTCCTCCCCCTGGGGGACCTTATGGTCCTGAAGGGCCTGGCGGTCCTCCTCTTGGTCCTGGTGGTCCTAGTGGTCTTGGGGGACCTGGTGGCTTTCCTCCTTATGGCTCTGGAGGGTCTGGTGGCCCTCCACCTACTAGTTCCAGTAGCTCTAGAAGATTCTTGCCTCCTGGAGGTTTCGGAGGGTCTGGTGGTCTGCCTCCTGGTGGTCCTGGTGGTTCCATAGGGTCTGGTGGTCTGCCTCCTAGTGGTCTTGGTGGTCCTGGCGGCTCTGGAAGTCCTCCTCCTAGAGGCCCTGGTGGTCCCAGTGGTCCTAATTCCAAAAATCAACCCCCCATGGGCATATTTCCTGGTAGTTCTTCCTCACAGCAACCTATTTTTCAGTCAACCTATGGCCCTACTGGTAATTTCATGCCATATCAATATTACCAGTATGTGTAGCCTAATATACAGTTACCTTTCCTTGCAACTTTGGACTTGCCTTATTTTTCCAAGTTGATTAATGATCCCATTCAACATAATCCCTTGTGGCCTCCCATTCTGGTAAAGTTACCATTGGACATTCCAAAATTCGATGGGAAGCAGGGTGAAGATCCACGGAACCATGTCATGAATTTTCATTTGTGGTGTTCCTCGAACTCCCTCATGGATGATTCCATCTGGTTATAACTCTTTTAGTGAACTTTGATTGGTACGGCTGCGAAGTGGTATATTGAACTCCCACAACATTTGTTTGTGGATTTTGGCTCGTTGGCAACCGTATTTCTTACACACTTTCATCTCCCTATTCGTTATGAAATGGGTACTGATCTTTTAACTTCTCTGCTATAGAACACCTCCACCCACATTTTTGATCATATTCATGAGTGGAGAAGGCAGAGAAGGCTTATTAAGGCCCCTATTCCAGATTAGTTGTTAGCTGATTGGTTCACTAAGTCCTTGTTGCCTCCTATTTCCTGAGATATGGCTATGGGCGGTGTCGTTACCGAAGAGCAGGCTATTAGTCGATCTCAGTACCTAGACTTGGTCTATTCCCACTCTGGGACCATTTATGACTTGATTCCTCAAGATACTTTCCCCAACACTAACCCTGCCAAGCCATCAACAAAAGTACCTATTGACGGGATTGTTGGTTCAATCCTGTCCCTATCCGCAGCGAAACTTGCCAAGCAAACCCAACCTGCTACTCCTTTTACTACTAAGGTTTCCACTGAGGTCAATTCTATTCAAAGTACTCAAACCTTGGGAAATAAAAAGAAAGGTAAAAATTAAAATAAAAAACCTGGAAACCAGTAGGAGACCTCGCAACCAAACCATAATGACAACAACACAGGGAAAAGGAAGGCTAAATACCCTTGTCTATTATGTGGTGGTGACCACTTCTCTAAGGAGTGTCCCTGTCAGGATGAAATCTCCCAGTTTTTGAATTCTAACCCCACACCTACAGTACTTACGAATCCTTTCCCCTCTCAACAATAGTTGGTAGACCACACGTCAAACCAGGATAACTCTAGTTCATCAGAGAAAATTCGTATGATGTCCTCAGATACCATCCATCTGCAAAATTGAAGCTAGAATTATGATAAACCCATAGATAAGCAAGAAGACCCATCTTCTTCAGGGAAATATCCCTCCACTAGTTCTCCGGAATCCTCGTCTACTATTCCCTTGTCTATCGATAAGCCTACACTCGACATGATTTTGCGCCCACCAAAGAGTACTCTTTGGAAGGTTGTCTTTAATTCCAATGCCCAAGCTGCTCAATTCTATAATGTGGTTGAAGATCTCACTCAGGCAACTTGTGAAATTCCTACCTTAGAAGTACTGCAAAGTTGCCCTACACAGCGAAAGAACTTGTTGACTGCATTAGGAGCTGTAGACCCAGATAACACTAACTTGATTCACTTCAATGTTGAGAACTATAAACCTAGATTACTGCATAAAATTTATTTTTAGATCATTACAAAAGTAGTGGGAAAGAAAGTCTTTCAAACTGTACTAGATGAAGGAGCTTCGACCTCAGTGTTATCTCTGACTTGTTGGAAAGCTCTTGTCTCTCTCGAGCTTGTTACATCACCTACGACCCTTAAATCCTTTGATGGACGAGGATTCCAACCCCACGGCCTCATATCAGCCCTTGCGGGCGAGCTGGGGGGAAAAAATGTTTCCATTCAATTAGAAGTGGTGGATGCTCCTTTAGATTATAACCTCCTTTTAGGAAGGAATTGGTTCTATGCCATGAATGTCATTGCTTCAACAATATTTCGAATGGTCTAATTCTCACATCTTGGGAGAATTGTTACTATTGACCAGCTTGATTTCTGTATGCCGGATGTTACTACCTCTATGGCTAATAACATCCCCATGTTAGGTCAGTCCCCTCCTCCTTACCAGTAGATTGGGGTAGGTATGTTGAAGGATTCATCCCTTATGGGGATTTTTCCCTCCACTCCTCCTAGCACAGATACCACGACAGTACATATGATCGCTTCATTTGATATTGAGCCCCAGGGCACAAATGTTGTTGATTCCATCTTCTTGAGCCAGCACAAAGCTATGTATGACACCATTCAAACTTGTTCTGATGATCACACTAATGACATTCATTCAGTGGCTTCGGATCCTTACCATTTACCGTACTGGTTAGCCCCTTCTCTTCCAGTTCTAGACTATCTCTTCATGACTTTGCCTTCCAACGAGTCCATTATAGAGATCATGAACATGGGTGAGCCCATTTGGGAGGATCACCATCATAGATCCATGTTCCTCCCCAATACCAGTTCAGCCAGTTATGATTTTGCATCCTTGTTTCCTACTGATATTGTCAATGTTCTGCATAGTCCTATATTCTTAGACAATACAGATTCTGAAGGAAACCTTTGCAACATTACTCAGACAAACCCAATTGACATATCAGCCAAGCCTGATGTTATTGAGCATGTTCATGTTGGGAAAAACTACTCCACAGATGAATTTGAAGCATATAAGGCACTTTTTAAGGAATTTCGTGATATTTTTGCCTGGTCCTATGAAGAGATGCCTGGGATTGACCCTTCCATTGTGGTCCACGAGATTAGAACTTATCCTACGGCTAAACCTGCTAGGCAGAAACTTAGGCAAGTCCATCCTAGGAAGGCCGCGACTATTAAAGCTGAGATTGAGAAACTTCTGAAGGCTAGTTTTATTTATCCTGTAGCTTTGATGGAATGGGTATCAAATGTTGTCCCTGTTAATAAAAAGCAGGGCACCATTAGAGTCTGTATCAACTTTAGGGATTTAAATAAAGCTTGTCCCAAAGACAACTTTCCTACCCTGCACATCGATCAGATTATCGACAACTGTGCTGGAAGTGTCATCTTTTCATTCATGGATGGCTTCTCCGACTACAATCAGATTGAGATATTGCCCGCCGATCAGCATAATACGGCATTCATTTTCCCATGGGGAACCTTTGCATATAAGAAGTTACCATTCAGCTTAAAAAACACTAGCGGCACATTCTAGTGTGCGATGTCTTATGCATTTCATGACATTAAACATATTGTTGAACCGTACCTTGACGAACTCCCTACTCATTCACAGTGACGAGAGGACCACCCTAGTCATCTTCGAGGCATATTCCTGAGATGTCGTCAATATAATATATGGCTCAATCCACATAAATGTGTTTTTTGCATTGATACGGGATGTCTACTTAGCTTTGTGGTATCCAAAGATGGCATCCGGATCGATCCCTTGAAGATTGCCTCCATCATTAATCTACCAGCCCCAACCACCATCCTTGAACTCCAAAGTTTGCAGGGGAAGGAAAACTTTCTCTGCTATTTCGTGTGCAATTTTGTTGAGAAAACACACGGTTATATGCGTCTCCTCAAGAAGAACACTCCATTCTTCTGGGATGACTAGGCCTAATGCGCCTTTGATAGTCTTAAGCACGCTCTGACTCATTCACCCATGATACACCCCCCAGACTATTCAAAATATTTTCTCGTGTATATTGTTGCCTTAGCTACTACCATCGCCATGGTTTTAGTGCAAGACAATCTCCACGGTCATGAGCATGTGATTTATTACGCCAGTAAGAATCTCATTGATTCTAAAACCTGTTATTCACATGTGGAGAAGCTATATTTGGCCATGGTCATTGCTGTGAAAAAATTTCATCACTACATTCTGCTTCGCACTACCACCGTATTAGGAGACCAGAACCCGATGTACCACATTCTGACTCGTCAAGTACTCGGGGGCAAGTACTCCCGTTGGATCGTCATCCTTTAGGAGTTTGATCTTGAGTTTGCCAAGTCTACATCAAAGAAATCCTTGGTTTTTCCCGAGCTTATATATATGTGACCTTCCCTATGCTACCACATAATCTAAGCCTAGTGATTCATTTTCGGATGAATTCTTGTTCCTAATTAGCACTACTGATTCTTTGGTATGGAGATTTGTTGATTTATCTCCAGAACCAACATTTCCAACCGCATCTATCTCGCAATGATCATCACCACATTTGTCACCACGCAAAATACTACCTCATCTTGCATGATACCTTGTATAGACGTCGGATTGACTCCATTCTCTCGCGATGCCTTACTCATGAGGAGGCTGAACATGTTTTAAATGATTGCCACTCTGGAGCTTGTGGCGGTCATTTATCTGGGATGGCTATAACCTAGAAAATTCTTCGCACTGGCTATTTCTGGCCTTCTGTCTTCAAAGACTGTCATGAGGCTATTAAGAAATTCCCACCATGCCAACATTTTTATCGCAAAAAGTGCACCCATCCTGCTCCACTTCACCCCATCATTGCTGTTGGCCTTGCCAAATGGGGGATTGAATTCATGCATTGTAAACCTACCTCAGCCGAGGGGCATGGTTACATCATCGTAGCCATGGATTATTTTACAAAATGGGCTGAGGCCATGCCTACATATGCAGAAGATGGTAAGACTGCCGCTCTCTTCTTGTTCAATCATATCATAGCTAGATTTGGAGTTTCGTAGTCCATCATCACTGATCATGGATCGCATTTCCATAATCAAATGATGGAGGGATTGAGTGTCAAGATAGGTTTTCACCATGAAAACTCTATGCCATATTATCAGCAAGCTAATGGTTAGGTAGAGGCCATTAACAAGGTTTTGAAAACTATGCTTCGTCGGATGGTTGGATATAATAAATCCAATTGGCATCTCATTCTTTTTTCTGCTCTTTTGACTTGTTGGACTTCCATGAAAACAACTATTGGTTTCATGCCATTCCATCTTGTCTATGGACTCAAATCTATCTTTCCTATTCAATGTCAGATTCCATCTTTACAACTCATCGTTGAACTTCTCCCAGACACTTCCACAGAGGAAGCGAGATTTTTGTACTTGAATAACCTTGATGAGACTCATAGAGATGTTGCCTTGGCTAATGAGGCACATAATAAATGCATCAAGGAACAATATGATAAATCCATCCACCCTCATGTTTTCAATGAGGGTTACCTAGTGTTGATTTATGACCAGAGATATGACAAACTAGGGAAGGGTAAGTTCGAGTCTATGTGGTATGGACCTTTCATTATTTCCAAGGTGTTAGAGAAAGGAGCCTATGAGTTGGTAGATTATGATGGAATCCATTAAGGGAAACCTCGCAATGGGTTGTACCTAAAAATGTACTATGCCTAGGTCTTCTTTGATGGTATCTTATATATATGTATATTGATTGACTTTCAGTGTGTTTTCATTATTTTCAAGATAGTTTTGAGTTTTGGTTCCTGCATCTGTTTATACCATGTTTTGGTCATGTAGATGGATTTCTACGGCTTTGTTGATGGTGCTTGCCACCACACCTTGAATCTAGCCTCAACTGCCTTGGTTCTCTATTCCCCAGCTGATGATTTGGTCAGTTCCGGAGCGGTTTGTTTAGGTCCCATTACTAATAACATCGTCAAGTATGAAGCAGTCATCGACCTTCTGACATAAGTTTCCTCCCAGGATGTCCATGATCTAGTAGTTTTGATGGAATCTCAGCTCGTGGTTTGTCATTTAAACCATATCTACACGATTAGGAACTCGATGCTCCTCTGCCTCTTCTGGAGGGTACGTTTATTAGAAAGATCATTTGGAACCATTACATATAGGCATATCCATAGGGAACATAATGTAGTTGCTGATTCATTGGCTAATTACACCCTAGATTGGCATATTTCCCATTCATGACATTAATCAAACATGGTACATTGTAAATAAACATTTAAAGACACATAGAACTCATAGAAAATGGATTCATCCTTTTGAAACATATAAACATCATGTAAAAGTCTGTATATATATATATATATGAAAAATGTTGCAAAAATAGGTCCCGAGACCTCTCCTGAAGCACGTAGGCTTTCAGGAAAAATCATCATACAAAAATATTGAAGCTATTAGCTTTCCGTATATAGGTCTCATCTAATAGTGGTGCTCATGGTAGCACATCACTGCTTGAGTCACCCTGCGGAGTAGCTTGCTGAATCATCCTAGTACTCCCATCGTAGATCTCTGATATCTAGTCCAGAGATCATCTATGTCAGCATCTGGGATGTCTAGAGTCAACCTCTCAAGGTTCTCCTCCAGCTCCCCGGTGATATCATCACCCTGTGGCATGAAGCGAGCTCCGACTTGCCTATCTAATGGAAATTCTCCTCCAGGCCTCACTTCTCCAACATATGCATGAAGAAAAACAGGTTTCGTCACTTATAAAAAAAGATAATAAAACATAAAAAACATAAAAACATTTTTCATATTTAGGGTTTCTTGTTTCTTACCAATGTCTCCCCACTGCCCTCTAGGCGGGAGTGGTAGGTCAGGATCACCTGTAAAATCTATGCCTGCATAGGCATAGTCCTTGACCATGAGCATCTGATCCCGCAGCCATCTGAAGAACGTGTCACCGAAGTTCACTCTGCCCCTACACACTCTCATGCGATCCATGACTTGGACACACCTTAGCATGCGGGGATATTGTGCTCTCAGACTCTGAAAATTCACCTGGCGCCTCATCTAGGGGACCCGCTTGAAGAAGAAACAAGCTAAGATGGAACCAAACCTGAATTGCTTCAGCTCGCCCTGCCGACATTTAGTCAGCTGATCCTTGAAGATTGGAAGCAATGCTTCTTCCCAGTTGAACACTGTAGGTGCCATTGCCTCTAGGGCATATAGCATATGTGCCCTGGACGCCTGATGAACACCTTTTCTCCCTGCCACCTTCTACATGGTGAATAGAACAATCGATAGAGCCCTGTTTGTCACTGCCCTGATGGGGATTTTCTTCCTTGATATACCTGTACCTAGTGCACAGTGTTGGTCTATGAGCTCTCTGGTGGTAATGTCCCTGCCACGGGAACTAGTCAGTGAGATAGAGGCACCCCATCTCGATAGGCTAGTCAGGAAGTAGATGTCCTCTACCTCCACTATAAGTATACGTGCCCCCACCTCAAAATACTGCTATTCTGGATTCCAAATTCTTAGGATGTGCTCTAGTAGCCTCTCGTGGGACACCATGCTTAGAGACCGGAATAAATTTAGAAGTCCAGAGTTCTAGAGTGCGGCAATACTCACTAGATTCCTTTCGGCAGCGGTATCCTCGTCATCATGAGTTCTTTCCTTCCATATTGCCATATTTTGGAAGCCTAGACCTACCAAGGCAACAATGGTATACATTAATATGATCCTTAAATTATTATAAATAAAAATAATGAGCTAGTTTTATATATATCATTGGTTAAATTTCTCCACGTCCGGCACCGCCTATGCCCCATTGGAGACAGGTGGTGGCACCGCCTGTTCACCTTGTCTTTGGTGCGGTTCTTGAGAGGTACTGCCTATCCCATAAGGGATAGCCATGGTGCCCACAAATAGGATTTTAGGGCTTTCCAGATAGGCCTAAAACCCCATGCAATCCCAAAATGAAAGCTATGAAATGAAAAAAGAAGGTCTTAGCTCTTGCTTGCAACTGATGAAACTGAAAATGGATGGTGGGAACTCTCGGTATCAGCTATGGAAGACCTGGCTAAAAAATTCTCCAAGTGCTCTTTGCCAAAAGATAAATAGTGAAATGCTTGGTTTTTTACTATTTACTTGCCTTATATAGACATTTTTTTGGGTTTGACTTAGTATATTTTTGATATTACACCATGTTTTGGTCAAAATCTATTTGTCGTAATCCCATAATGTTGATTTTGGATGCATTTAACACTTGTTTATGAGTCGTCTGCAGGTTGAATTTAGTAAAAGCTTTGGAAAGTTTGTTTATGGATTTTTCATAATTTCACAAAATGGAAAAGGCCATTGAGCATTTATTAGGACACTTTGTCACACTCGTTAAAATCTGGTATCAAAGTACCGAGTCCATTTCTGAATTTTTCCAGGCTCGTAAAATACAACATTGTGTAAAGAAACATTATGGAGTCTTCTTTTCACATCTTCTTTCAGACTCCTTAAACATGAAAAGATAGTCGAGTCCGTTTCCGAATCTTTCCAGGCTCGTAAAAAGTTACATTGTGTAAAGAAACTTCATGGAGTTCTCTTTAAACCCTTTTTAGACTCCCTAAATATGAAAATATCATCGAGTGATCTTGTCTTCTTCACGCTCGTTAAAGTATTTGAAGAGTCGTTTATCCGACGGTAGCTTATCTATTTCTCGGTTCGGATAGTACTATTTATGAGAAAGGAACACTCTAGCCAACCATGACTGGAAGAGTTCTCTAAGGTATGATTTTATACTTTTTCGGGCCTTAGAGACTAAATCATACGAAAAAGGACCCCCATGGAGTCTTCTTCCGTATTCGTTCAGACTCTCTAAACATGAATGATACCAAGTTTTCTTTCATTGGAATCGTTAAAAAATTGAACATTGAGAGACCTATTTTGGGAACAACCCCATCCTCTCTCAGGTTCGTAAAACATATGAGACTGGACTTGTCTTCTAACAAGCTACATCGAGTGTTTGTTACCCTCGTTGAACTCGTAAAACCAAAAAGAGGAACTCATCGATCATGATGGGGGAAATGGGAAAGGGAGTCATTTTGTAAATAATGGCAGTTGTTTGTCCTTACCTTTGAACACGACACTTGTTTGTACAATCATGTCATTCAATTGGGTATTCAGCTAATCTCCGTGACTATCCACTTTCATGAGTCATGTCAATCCTTTGAGTCTTTCAAAAGAATGCATTGTACACTGTCACATTGTGTATTTGTCCTGTCTAGTCATGCTACCAAGTCATTTTGTCATGCCACCTGATGTTCAAAGGGAATCTGATGAAGTCTTACCTCTGCAGTATACACAACCTTTGTGTCAGTATCTTTGAGTCAGTCATATGGTTACTATGTTCACATCATTCTAGAACTATTTTCCGAGTTTCGTGTCGTCGATGTGGGACTCATCATGGACCTCCTTCAACGAGACTAGTCCCATCAACGTCAGCTCATCATCTGGGAAATAGTCTTAGAAACAATATTCAGTAGCTAGAGATATGTATGACTTAATGACAGATTCTCTCACTCTCGACATTGGTTCACATCATTGACCCTTGATCGATAGAATCGACTGGGTGTTCGACATCAGGACATCTATTCACATTTAGTAGATTGTAGTAGGGTACCTTGGGAATCATTGACATTAATGGTGATCTCTTTCACACTTATTAATGGTTCACATCATTGGCCAGTAATCAAGTGGTTTCTACCATGTTCGACTTCAGATCATTGTAATCACATGGATAGAATCGTACTTTGTGGAAGACGAGACGAAGACCCTAGGTATCTGTTTAAAAGCACTCATTGCTTTTCCCCAGGTTGTGATGGAGTTTTGTATATATAGCATGGATAAACATTTGTATGGTCGTGGATATGCTCAAATTTGCATCTGTATGACATAGATCTACAGTGTATGTCTGGTAGCTATGTCAAAGTTTGAGTCCTCTATCACATGGATCTACGCTGTATTCTAGTAGCCATGCTTGTTTATTCCACTCATGGATCTGCCTTGTATTGGTTTGCAGCTATGAGTTTGGTTACTTGTGTCTATGATTCAACATACTGATGTACTACAGATGCCTACTTGACTCCATGCTTCAATCGATCCAACATTTTTGTCTCCTGGCAACGACTTGTTCTCAAAGCTCTCGTTTATCGTATCACTCTAAGACTCATGCTTTGGGGGGCATCATGTTATACCAAAATCCTATCACCATCATGTGATAAGACCTTTGACATACCTTCTTGCCTTGAAATCCCAGCTTCTGGAGTGAAGACTAAATGGTTTCTTATCAGTCTATCATACAAATTCCCAGCACCACTCATGCTTTCTTATCCAGGAGAGTTACCCTTGTTTGCACTGCTTTTCATCGGTTGTCCACAAGTGGTGCCACCACCTTTTACCCTTGGTACATAGGCGGTTATTACCAGAACCGCTCTGTCAAAGAAGGAAAAACACGGTACCCTGGGTAAAAGGGTAAAAAGAGAAAATTCTTGAGGATTTTAGATGATAAGCCTCAAGATATCTCCTATCCCTACTATTGTGGGTTGGTTGAGCTCGAGATCCCTCATCCTAGGATCTAAGAGGCCACCTCACCCACTAATTTATCAACCATATCTATCCATTAAAGCCCTATATATATGAGCTCATAGCCATGGTTGAGGGGAGAACATTGAAGGTATTGTTATGCTGTTGGACTGATTCTTGGCCCAAGATCATTTGGAGAGAGCATAGAGAGCTAGAGTCAGAGCTTTTGGGGATGAAGAGCTGGTTTCATGGAGATGCATGTCAACACTAAGGCTTGGTTGTAAACTTCTTCATGTTTCTAATGCAAGTTGATTTTCTATCCCATATATATTGTTGATGTTTGATTTCAGATATATATTGCTAGATTCCTTAGTCACTAGCATAGATTAGTAGATCATATTCTGGTTTCTTTGATCTATTTCATGTTGAACTCTTTTGTAGGTACACATGTGAACTATCAAGGCCTTGTATTCCAAATATCTACAGCATCTAGGGGGAGTTATCAACCTCTATGATCTATTTGTTCTGGATCTGAACCATTCAGATTAGCGGAACACCTTGCTGTCCGCAGGAGGTGAAATATTACGATCAACAGTCACTATGGTAACCTTAATTAACAATTAAGGGCTTTAGGGGTTAGGTATTACTTCGTTAATGGGTTAGGGGATTTGGGATTGGGGGGGTTATAAGGAATTAGGGTTACAGTTCATTGGGGTTATGGTCACTATGGCCATTAAGGTCACATCAGGGGGGTTAGGAGTTAGGTGTAAAAGGAGGTTTAGGTTTAAAGGGTCAAGGGATTAGTTATTAGAGGTTTTAGTAGTTAGAGGCCTTATGGTCACATTATGTCATATGAATGTGTTACATAATATACATAGTCACTATGGTCACTATGGTCACATTTAGTTGTTAGGGGTCTTAGGGGTTAGGGTAATCATGGCTTTGGGTTTAGTGCATTAAGTGATTAGGGGATTAGGGTTTATGGGGCTTATAAAGAGTTAGGATTAGTTTTTAATGGGTTTATGGTCACTATGGTCACATTTAAAAGTTAGTGGCTCAAACTTGTCAACACTCCTTCAAACATTCGACCGCCATCCAATCTATTGACTTCACCATTACAGTCTCATTCTCATCGACTCTGTCTATAAATATGATTCTTTCCACAATCCTTCAACAAATCCCATGATTATAATTAAACTAAAACTTTTAATAAAGAATAATCCTTACCAGACTCCAAATGCATAGCCTGTGGGTGGTTATGTTGTTCCTTATGTCAAATAGAGAAGTGTATAATTCCTTTGATTTATTTAAATTTGTTTTATTGCTGAAACAATGTATCATTTTTAATTTTATGAATGCAGGGGTCATCAAAACAATGCTAAACAGTCAGCTACAACTCAACTACAATTGTCTTGTAGGTTACTATTAGCTAAATAGCTAGCTACAACTCATCTGCAACTGTCATGTAGATTACTGTTAGCTAAACAATTAGTTGCAACTATCCTATAGATTATTGTTAGCTATACAGTCAACCACAACAGTCCTATAGGTGAAATTTTTTGAAGTTATAGATTTGTGTGTGTTGCCAAGAGTAAGAGAAGCACTCCCCTACCTTCCAACAATTTAGGGGTCATCAAAATGAAGCTAAATAGTCAGCTGCAACTCAACTGTAACTTTCCTGTAGATTACTATTAGCTAAATAGTCAACTGCAACTCAGCTGCAACTATCCTGTAGATTATTGTTAGATAAACAGTCAACTACAACTCAACTGCAACTATCTTGTAGATTTCTATTAGCTAAATAGTCAGCTACAAGTCAATTGCAACACTCATGTAGATTACTGTTAGCTAAATGGTGAGTTGCAACTCAACTACAACACCCCTGTAGGTGAAAAATTTTGAAGGTAGAGATTTGTGTGTGTTGGTGAGAGTAAGAGTAGCAATCCCCTGCCTTACTATTATGTTTTCCACACATATACGCTTACACTATATGTTGAGATAATAAACTCTTTAAATCCCTTTGTATAGGGGGCAATATTATTCATCACTGTAAAATGGTTTTTCAATGTGGAATTTTCTCTAGTCGATGGTATAGATGAACTGCTCCACAAAGGTCCTTCACATCGAACATTCAATCCCTTCTCAGATGTCTTATGCACTATTCCAGTTTGGAATGGATTCTGAACCTCCCTCTACACATTTTATGTTAGGATTCCCTTCGAGTAATAGGTGGATGTCTTGAAATATATGTCTTGATGTCACCAGAGTCTTTGACCACTTTTCCTTTTTTGTCAGTATCTATAAGGTGGTGTATTTGTTAACTATCAAAGCCGCTACTTATTTGTTGGTGTCAACTCACTTGTATGGTCATCTTAGAGGTGTTTCCTTTCCAAGGGGTGAGGATATGGTGAATAATGATTTTGTATATGAATCTCTTTTGTCAGTGATCATTGTGCAAGAGTCTATTTTGAATACTAGATATTGTTTGACAAAATGTTATTTGAAGTGTTTGGGGATATTGCTCACAAGACTTAATTCTAGTTGGTTGTTTTTGATGAGCCACTTGCTTGGATTCCAACCATTTGTAATTTTGTTCATCCTAGTGTTATTGTTAGATATCTTGGTATAGACCTTAAATTAACTATGATAAATATTCATGGACCTCTCTTAGAAGGTGGTCAATCTGAATATAATGTGTTCAAGTCAATGAATAGGGTCTCTATAGCCAATATTACATGCTCAAGATAATTTGATCACTACTGCAAGCTGGATTCTATCTCATAGAATATGATCATTGCCTCCTTTTCTGCTCAAAGAAACAATCCATATCACACTTCAGGGATACAAGTGACCACAGAATCCTCTAAGCAAAAATCAGCCTTGTCAAAATAGGGTTTAACAATGACAGAATGCCTCAATAATTCTCAAAAGTGGATGCCAAATGGAACATCTCAATAGTATAGTAGTAGATAATGATTCCAAATTGGGATAGTTTGATCCAAGTGACAACAGGAAATCACATGTGTTGAAAACCTTCCTCGTCTCATGTTGATTTGATGTAGGTGTAATAAATAGAATAAAACATAGGAAACCATTATATTCACTGCTTAGGTTTCATTTCCATTGCTCATTTTCTCCATACATTTGTCCAAAATTAAGTAAGTGTTGTCCAGATCTATATTAGGGATGATTTGTGACTATTATGTGTCATTATCATTCTCCAATCACTCCTAAAACATAGCAAATATAAGGCTCAATGTGCTGACAATATTTCGTTGCAATACTGGAATGAATTAAGTTTATTTTACATGCCCATTTGACTTCCTAGAATGATAGCATTATTTAATAAAAATAAAAGGTTTAATGGTTTCCTATTTTGCAACATAAACTATCCCAAGGATTAATCTATCTTGCAAGAAGCACATAGTGGACATTATGGGGGTCAAATGCTACCTTAACTAAGATCTTGTACATGGGCTACTACTAGCCACTATTGAAAACAATTTAAAAAAATGTGTTAATGAATGCAAAGTATACTAGAATTATATGATTTTGTACCATATATAATTATGTGACTTAATCTCAATCAAATCCCCTTGACCATTCTTATTGTGGAGTTTAGGCCTCATCAGAGCCATAAATACAACCTTTATAGTGGCCACAAGTTCATCATCATAATTAACTATTGAACCAAATGGGTAAAGGCCATGCCTCTTAGTTGTTTCATAGGACATGTTATTGTGAAATTCATTAGAAACCAAATTATATATCATTTGATAGTCCATTATACCTTAGTGGCTGACAATGGAAGCTAGATCATATCTACATAAATAAAGATACTCCTAGATAAGTATAAAATCAAACATAATTTTCCCACACCCTACTATATACATAGAATGGGTAGGTTTAAGCCAGAAATATTAGATTACTATCCATCCTTAAACACATCGTTCATGCTTCAGGTGACCATTGGCACACCAATCTATAACCTACACTATGGGATTATATAAATTTCATTATAATTTAAAAGCTCCCACTCAGTGGAGATTACATATCTCCATGATGACCTACTCATTGGTATATAGAGATAAAGTTCTGTTTCCCTAAGAGGTATTGGTCCCATCACTTAGCATTGCACTACATGATGCTATACCTGATGAAGAGCTTATCACTACACGTATGGTAGAGTTAGTGAGCCTAGATGAAAGGAATCTCAATCATTGGAGCACATGCAGTAGTACCATAGTTACATAGTTAGGGTGTGTAACAAAAAGGTATTGGCTTAAACCTTTACCAAGGGAGATATGGTTTCATGTCATAACTTTGAAGTCTATGAATAGAGTATTAATAAGGAATAAACCAACCTCTAGCTAAAGTCTAGTACCTTGGCACTAACACCCAACAATACTATAACTACACTTTCGGATACTTAGTATTAGTATAACTACACCAAGATGATGTATTAGTTGAGTGTACCAAGTCAGTAGACAGTAGAAAGTGGCTTCATTGTTAATCAATGATTACATGTCCTCAGGATAATGATATCATTTTGTGGGTTATCCGACCTCTATGAAGGAGACTTCATCGGATTTCTGACATCTACGTAGTGAAATGTTTTGTCGAATATCCATTAAATCTGACATATATGATACAATACTAATGAGTTCAATTCATGGGTTATATGAATTTAGGCATGTCTATAGGGAGCACAATATGAGTGCATGTCGTTTATCCAAGGAAGCACTGAATATGAAGGTAGGACTCCTCTCCTTCTTGGAACTTTTAGAAGGAGAAATCATTGAGGAAGGTACACTACAACTCTTTTAAGAGATTTTTATTTATGTGGAATACTCTATTTTTGTTCTTTTGAGTATGGGATACATTATCATGTTTCTTGTTTTATATGGGGATATAGATTTTTTTTTGATCCCCCAGGAGTGTGTTTTCTCCACCCTCGATGCCTCCTTAGAGAAGTTGTTTGGGATCCTTATGTTATCCATGTGGTACTGCTACTTCAGTCATCTTGGGATTGTGGGTTCTATCCCTCCCCTTGGAAAATATTTTGATACTTGTCTCTACTCGCATTTGGAAAGACTTGTTGTTAGGAATATGCACAAGTTACCATTGATTCACTATTGAATATCAAGGAACACCTATTTTTATTTTGAAAAAAAGTTACAAAATCTTAGCTTGTGTGTTACAAAAAGGAAAAAACTATCCATCTTGGCTTGCATGTCATTTTCTTCCCTAAAATTGGTATTGGTTAGAGGTTTTTTTAACATGATGGTATTTTTCTCTTATTTGCCGAGTTTTTTCTAGCCATGGTGCAGGTAGAACCAAATAGGTATTTTTCAAACCTGTCTTCCTCAAATGAGGGGAGTTTAGGAAGGCTAGAGGAAAGTGAGACATCAAGTAGGTCTACAAGTCTAGATCAACTAGATGTCAGAATATCAGAAGAAAATTCAATAAACACATGAATTTTTTTCTCACAGGAGGGGGGGTCATGTTCCTATGATGATGAGACAATAGGCGACATCGAGGTTCCCTTAAGGTACAAACATCTAGTGAAACAATTGGTACCTAGGGATCTTCCTCAACTCAACACAGATTTTTGTGTGAATGAGAGGATATACAAAATTGCACCATTGTCATTACATCGATTGGGGTTGTTTTGCATGGATGGAATAAAGGTCGGTTACGACAGAACACTAGCGGAAAATGAGAGATTAGTGACCAAAAAAATGACCAAAATCCGCATATCAATGACCACTTTTGGTTTGGCGATCGCTGGTGGCTAATTTGCGGTCTTTTATTACATGACCAAAATTGGTCATTTTTATTTTGGTCATTTATAGCTTGTCGGTTGGTCATTAATTTGGTCATATATTTGGTCATTAATTTGGTCATATATCTGAATCAATGACCAAATATATGACCACATTTCTGACCAAATTAATGACCACATGACAAGCTAGAATATGACCAAATTTGGTCACGTAATAAAAGACCATAAATTAGCCACCAAAACTGATTTTTGGTCATTTTCTAGTCATTTATATCTCATTGTTTGGCCGCATATCTCTCAATTATTGGTCATTTTATTTGTGAATTTTGGTCATTAATTTCATTTACTGGTCACTAATTTAGTCATTTTTAGTCTCTTTATGTATGGTCATTATATTTTAGTAGTTTTAATGTTGTCTATTATTAATCAATATAAATTTTTAATTTGATATTACATTTAAATTAAAAAAAGAATCATACATTTATTCTCATCTAATACACATGCGAATTATGCAATGTCACATTATAATTAATTACAACACTTGTAAATAATATCTAATACACATGTAAATCATGCAATGTCACATCAATTAGTTAATAATTACAACATTGGTACATAATATAAATTACAACCATATATATAAGTTTTAAACCACAAATTATATTATATGAAATGTCAAAAGTATTACAATAAATATGAGTTTTCTCAAAAACACATATTAATTTCCATATAACTTTACAAAAATCATCAGTTTTCAAAATATTACAATGGCTAAACCATCATACTTGCACTTGGTTGCAAAACCATACTTAGATCCCACATCAACAACTTCAAAACCATACTTAGATCCCACGTCAGCAGCTTCAAAACCACACTTAACAGCTTGAAAGCCTCAACATCAGGGTCTTCATACCGAATGACAAATCCTCAGTAGCGGGCTCTTTATACTCAATGGCCCACTTATAAGTTAAGCTCACTCCTACAAAATCCAATAAAAAAAATATCACTTGTTAAATAGAAAAACAATGAACTGTAAATTAGAAAAACAATGAATCAAATTATTTATCTTGTTCAACAGCTAACAACAATAACCAAGATCATGTGAAAAATAGAAAAATCTAATCTAACAAATTTAATTTAAGAATTGGTTAAAACTAGCAATTGTACCCAGGGTCCAATAAGAACGCCGTGTTGCAAGCTAAGCTAAGCTAGATTTACCACCGAGTTTCAATGTCCAAAATGTATGATAAGGGTTTTATCATACCATTATCATAAGAATAAAATTATAAACAATAATCAATAATCTTATTACCACAACGCTGTAAACAATTACAAAGACTCGTTCATGGGGGACACCAGTAGCAGGATAAAGCCATGATTGTGTTCGCCCAACCCTGGTCAGTCAAAAAAATATAGCTAACCGCTAGCATAACCCCCGTGTAGTGGATTATAAGTGTATATCAAATTTGAATCCCCTCGAAACCATAGTATAGTTTTTCAAGATGGTATAAAATACCTAGGATTTATGTTAAAGGTGCTGAGATGTGAAGTTGCTGCTCATAAATTGCTCCAGCAACGGCTACTGGATCTACTGCTAGCTATCAATCTGGAAATGAAACTACTCGCAGCTCATAAAATATTTGACACTTATGACAAGAATAGTGACCAGAAGTGTGGAATGGAAAATCAACACCCAAAACTTCTATTCGAAATTGGAATTATCAAGAATTGGATGTAATGGTGCATATGGAGATACAAGGGGGTTGGGATCTGGATCCATCTATTGCAGCTATTATGATGAAGGTTATGGATGATTATGTGTCCAGCAATGTGGGTTTCAGTACAGTAAATGCGAGTGCCATTTATGCGTTGCGTTGGCATAGTGCCGGAGATAACTCACTATGAATCAGTGTAGACAGTCCTTCGAAGTTGGGTTCCTAGAGAGACACAAGTTTTACTACTAGGATTTCCTAACCATGTCCACACTACGAAGTGGAATCCATCCGTCTAAAGCTCGAAAAGGTCCCTCGACGACCAGAGAAGGTAGTATTGCCCAGAATCCAGGTTCTAATGTCGCTGGTGAAACTGCTGTAGCTATGGCTGCCGCATCCATCGTCTTTCAAACATCCGACTTTCCTTATTCTCAACATATGTTTGAGACTACAACTCAAGTTTTACAAAATAAGCGCCGTAGTTATAACTATGACACCATTGCATTGTTAATTCAATGTAATTGTGAAGAATTTGAGTGCTTTTCCATTTTCGGGCACGGCTCTAAATCAAGAGTTGTGAACTCTAAGTTGGATCCTGTTCTCCTGGTCCCTGGAGTTCCAATTGAATCCCGAATATTTGACACACAGAACTTCAAGACACCCTCTTTTGTACTTAAATTGCTTAATAATAGATTTGTATGTTCTGTTGATTGGTTTGGGTGTGTAGCTTCTTGTATTTCTGTATCTGTTGATTTGTGGCGTGTGTATGCCATGATATAAGGATTGCAAATCATTATAATTTGGTGCAGAAAAAAGGCAAAAAAGGCACTGTAATTATCCTTTCTGTGTCAAAGTATCCTTAGGATTCATGAAGAGATCGATCTGATTGCATCGAGGCACCAGGTGAAATGCTCGCGAAAGGTGAAATGCTCACCAAAGGAATTATCGCAGGGATCTACTGAAAAATTCCAGGAGTTGAGACACGATCCAAAAAATATATAATCTGACATCTCTCAATTAGGAGAATGGATTATAACCAACTCCAAAAGGCTGCACCCAAGCCACACTAGAAATACATGTGCAGCTGAGATGAAATATTCCAAATATTGGAAAGAATGCAAACTGGCTAGAAAGAAACACACTTGATTCAAATTTAATGGGACTTTGCACAAGTCTAATTCTGTGAATGTGCTTGAACATGAGCTTGAAGAGCCTGCCCTTTAGGAGGAAGCATAGATGCCATTGCACGCAATCCAAAAGTGATCTTTGTAAAAGTGGGTCTCATAGAAGGGTTTGAAGACCAAAAAATCTCCATTAATGACCTCCATGAAGGATCGCATCCCTTAGGGATAGGTGGACGTAAAGTATTATTGACTATGCCACCTGCAAAATATCCACAAAGCACTTTGACGTTGTCAGAACTTACCAGAAATTTACTGAATGACACATATTGCACCTCCATCTCTAGCTACGACAAAATAAAGGAATATGGCACCGCAATGACCATGGTCATTATTAAAATGAACAAGGACATACCTATTATATCCCCATAATGCATACTGGCATAGGGATCCTCTCCAGTGAGCAGCTCCCACATGACAATGCCAAATGAAAACACATCAACCTGGAAAGGAAAAAAACCAGATAATTTAATGTCTAAATTCAGATATTCAAAACTGAGCATTCATATATTTAAATATAAAAGCATTTTGTCATTTTTACCTTTTCAGAAACCATACTGCTGCTGCCATTTAACAGCTCAGGAGCCATCCATGGAAGGGTTCCTCGCACACCACCAGAAACTAATGTTCGATGTTTAATTTTTGATAGCCCTAAATCACCTACCTGCAGAAGATTGTGTATGGAACTATAGATTGGTACAAATTAAATGTGACTCAGAAAAATCAAAATGGAAGTTTTCCTAGAGGCTAGCACTCATTTCTACCCATATATCACAGGTTAAAACCTACTGTAGCCAACAAACATCACAAAACCACAGTAGCTAACTCCCAAAAAGACCAGAATTTTTACCTTGCAAATAGGACGTTGGGGATCTCTCATGTTTACCAATAGATTCTCACATTTCAAGTCAAAGTGCACGATATTCTTCCCATGTAATTATTCCATCCCAAAAGCAGCATCCATTGAAATTTTCAAACACTTCCGATAATCAAATGTCATGCAAAAATTGGTACTTTATGTTAGCATTTTGTCGTGCAAGAAATTTATAATTTTCTATTCTGTTTGGTAGTGTGAATGTGCATGGAAAATTAAGCAATTAAAAGAATGTGTACCAGACCTATATCTATCCTTCTTATGCAAGACCTGTTTGAGTGAGCCATTCACCATGTATTCTGTTACTGTCGCCAAGGTTCCCCCTGGCCCATCTGGTACAATGCCATAGAAAGCAACAACATTTGGATGATGGAGTTGTGCAAGCATGTAAGCTTCCCTCCAGAAATCATCTCTCTGAGAATTATAGCAAAGTTTATTTAAGTATGCTCACTATCTAAACAGAATTGAACATAGACATTGATATCATGCCACTAACTATACTCTCTCCATTGTCAAAATTATTCCCTTCATTCTCAACTTGGTACATGTAATCCACCATTATAAATTCTTTAAGAAATTCCAGTAACTGGTTCTCGAACTCCACATTCCTAGTCCTTGTGTCCTTGTACCCATACCTAGCAATGCATCTGTACATTTTTTGTTCTTTGGGACCAATCTGGCGAAATAGAAAGCGTTCTCCAGCTGGAACTATATTCACAGGTAGATACTTGACACAAACAAATACAAGGATAGAATGTATGGCAGGGAGGCTTCTCATGAAATGTGCAAATATTGATGGAACTCCTTGTGCTACTTCTGTGTATAGAAGTCCAATCCCTAGAACTTTGGTCACACCCAAACTCGACCCTAGGCTTAAGATGTATTCTGTTGAAACCTTCAGCCCTACCTCATAGGCATATCTCTTTACATGGACATAATGCCACACATACATTACACATAACAATACTGCAGCAAAAGCTAATGGAAGGTATCCCCCTTGGGGAAACTTGAACACCACTGCTGAGAAGAATACGAACTCTATCGCCCCAAAATAGATGAGTATGCCATATTATAAGCATTACCAATGTCAGGAAAGTTGAAGTAACAATCATAACCCCAACCACTGCTATGCCTGCATCCAATTTACACAAAGAATGAAATTTAGCTTATCAATATTCTTCTTAAATTAAATATTTCATATCATAACTGTTTTTGTATGAGTATTTCTATTTTATAGCTGTGTTAACTCAGTAGCATTGGACCTTAAATTAATGTAATACATACCATATGCATTCCCTATTTTGGTTGTATCTTTAAAGGAAGCAGTGACTACAACACAGGCAAGCATGAGGATGAAATTGATTTCTGGTATGTAGACCTGGCCTTCATATTTAGATGAAGTGTGAACAACTGTAACATGAGGAAAGAAACCGAGAGCCATGGATTTCTTTGTGATAGAAAAAGTGGCAGAAATCATAGCTTGGCTTGCAATAATAGCCGCAATAATTGCAACCACAAATATTGGCCAATATATAGCATCTGCATAGTACAAAAGTTTAGTTTTCACCATTAAAATTTTGATTAAAATAACATAATAAACCCAGTTAGATGCTAAGAAACCCCAAATCAACGGAAATAGACTTTAAGTAAGTGCTTCATGTAAATAACACTAATTCAATTTTAATTAAAAAAAATATCCATGATGATGAATTTCAATTTAAACTTAACAAAAATGATCCATGAAGATGATTGAATTTCTACACATTTCTTACAAATATAGATCATCTTGATCCTTCTATGAGGTCTATGCTAGTGTATAAAATTTGCAAACCGCTAGTGTATAAAATTTGTATACTTCTTTATGAAGTGGTGTGAATTGCAAGCAAGAGGTGTGAATTACAAGCAGGGGATGTGAATTGGTGTCAAGTTCAGTGGTGTAAGGTTCAGTGATGTGAGTGGAATTACAAGGAGGAGTTCAGGGGGTGTGAATTGGTGTCAAGTTCAGTGGTGTAAAGTGCAGTGATGTAAATAGAATTACAAGGAGGAGTTCAGGGGGTGTGAATTGGTGTAAAGTTCAGTGATGTGAATGGAATTACAAGGAGGAGTTCAGGGGGTGTGAATTGGTGTCAAGTTCAGTGGTGTAAAGTGCAGTGATGTAAATAGAATTACAAGGAGGAGTTCAGGGGGTGTGAATTGGTGTAAAGTTCAGTGATGTGAATGGAATTACAAGGAGGAGTTCAGGGGGTGTGAATTGGTGTCAAGTTTAGTGCTGTAAAAGTGGTGTAAAGTTCAGTGGTGTGAATGGAATTACAAGGAGGAGGCCATGGGTGTGAATGGAAGGAATTGCAAGGAGAAGGTCAGGGTATCAAATTCAGTAGTGTGGGACAATTTCAGTGGTGTGAATCTGAGAAGGTCACTGGTCCTCAGGTGTGGCTATTCATAAAAATAACCCAATATTTCCTCTGTCAGTGCTTGGGGATTAAAAAATTTGCAAATCTCCAAAAAAAAAACACACTGACAAACTAAACAGAAGAATCCATCTTAAAAAGTATGAAAAATTACTTGGGTTTGACTTATAGAAAGTGTCTGCAACATCTTCGGGAAACTTCATGAGCGCATATTAAAGCAGGGTAAACTATTCTAGTAAAGGCAATCTAATAAACCACAAACCATCAACATCGTTAGTTTATTTACATTGGTAACCTTAAAAGACAAATCTAAATTTGCATTTAAATTTTGTACTGCAAATGAATCAATGCTCAATACCTGGATTGAACGAACAGAAAAATAACCCAGATCTGCAAACATAGCTTCAGTCCCTGCATGATACCTTCGAAAAGTTAGAAATGAAGATTCGGTTTGGTAATTTTCAAATATGGTTTTCAGGGGCGACTGTAAGCATATTGCATACCTGTTATGCATAGAAATCTATTGAAATCCATGCCTCTCTATGCCTCTATCATTCCCGTCACAAAATTAAAATCTCTATTGAATCCCATGCCTCTCAAAATGCAGTTCCTGAATTCAGAGAGTGACAGTAAATTCAAATGCTTGTAAGGTAAGGAATGGCACAACAAACTAAGATGGAATACATGTCTCCAATTTTGTAGAAAACTAATTCTATTTAAATATCGTAAGATATACTTTACTTATAAGACATCTGAAATTTTAGTACAAACAAAAAATTCCACAGCTAATAACATTTATGCATGAAGCCCAACTAGCTCATGAGAGCAAGAAATACAAAACACATCACTAACTTTGAAAAAGTGCCTCTATCCATTCATGTGCATGTCCATATAAATGTATAATAGATAAAGTTATAAACATATAAGAACCTGAGTGTGGAGTTTGAATTCTGCAGCAAGCTCTTCTAATGGGATACACTTGTGCTTCTACATGGTCCACAAAAAAAATTGTCAAATGGGATCCCAGGATAAGAAGAAAAAATTCTGGAATTCAAATCTCTTCTATACTCTAACCAACCATTGGCACAACATAAATCCAATGTTCTAATCAATATCTCCATTCAATTGCAGGACTATGCATTGTTGTGCTAGATTAGCAAAGCTGCAAGGTTTTCCTGTGTAAGACAAGCTATGTCAAAAATATCAGGTTTCAATTATACTTCTCCCTCAAGAGAACTTTGTAAATGTATTGTGACTCAATTTGCGTAGACAAAGCAATTTCACAATTTTAAGCCTCTTTAGTTATTATTTGGAATTTGGAGAAGAGGTTTGAGTCAGATAATGGTTTTAGAGATATTTCACGACTCTAAGCGTGTCCCTAGTTACCAATGAATTTTCCATGTTACTACAGTCCAAAATAATAGAAAACAATAAAATTAGCAAGGTGC
>LPNX010082461.1:255824-291315 GCA_001517045.1 Pseudotsuga menziesii | reverse complement strand
CTATGCTTCCCGTGTCGACTAAAATCTTGTAAGTGAACCTGCATATGAACCCCATGTCACACTCGGACACCGTTGGCCTCAAAAAATGGTTTGCAGGAACAAACAGGATATGCACTGCCAATAGGCAAAATGGCTTGGGCCATGTGTGGGCAACTTATTGAATGAACTTGCTTGACAATTTTGTACCTCCAAGGCACTTTACTTGCAAGTACAAGTAGACAGTCTACATGGACTATTTAGCATTGGTATTGAATTTATGGAAACAAGAAAAGTAGTATGTTACTCTTTCCCTTTTCTCCATAGAACCCTCATTTTCTCAACATTTCTCCCCTATATGTAAATATGAGTATTTTTGTAATACGATAAATTTCAAATTAAGATAGAAAGCATCAATGCTTATTTATGGAAGCCTAAAGCTCATCAAATCTCAAGGAATTGATGCACCATACAAATAAACAAAAACATCTAGTACTACAAATATCAGTTAGATTTTTCAGTGACTCAGCTGCATAACAGACCCGAGACATAAAATTTAGATGAAGATTCGTCTAACTCCAAGCATGCCAGCAGCCAAAGTGCAATGATTATTCTAAACATTCAACTGAATTGAATCCAAAATAACCCTTTAATTAACTGAACCCTCAAACTTCTCTACTTGCTACATATTCTTACTTTCATGTCGAGATAATTAAATATTCCACTTTTATGTTTGAGATATAATTGCATGTTCCTCATTTCATGGTTGTATGTTCATGAACACTTTCAAGCAGTTCTGTAAAGGCATCTCCTATTGTTGATGGGCGTATTTGACTAAGCCCATAACGGGGGAAGACAAACCAGACCAGGATCCTTAGATCAGGCTCCAAGATGTTTGGGATGGTTGTTCTCGACAGGTTTAAAGGCTCTGTTAGCCTGGAATTTTAAAAGTCTAAAGGTTAAAACTAATGCTACTGATTGCTAATCAGTCCTACACTTATGATTACCAAGGTTAATTCATGTTATATATTACAGGATGAAAAAATGTTATATTTAACCTACTTAAAGCAGTTAATTATAAACACAAGAATAGAAAGATAAAAATTAACAGAGTTAATGCCCTATAGGGATGTATAATATACACAGTGTACAGTAATTACAACAGAAATAATCTGAATATTTGTAATTCCTATAAAAGGATCTGATTCAAATAGATTTTTCAAATAATATAATCAATAAAAACTTAAACACATATTATCCTAATCTACACTCTATCCTGATCAGGAGCAATGGAAAATTTAACCTGCAATCGATTTATGCTGATAAGAACACTCCATGAAGACACTTGATAATATTTAAAGAAATTTAAACATTAGCAAAACCATACATAAATCTTTGCATATTATATAACAATTATATCAATCATTAATTACAAAAACATGACATATCAGCAAGATCGAAAACAGTAACAGTCAATACTTATAAATAATATTTGAGCAATTCTTCAAAGAAATTATCACAAACATTTATAATATGGAAACGAGTGACAAAACCGAGAGATATCCCAAATCATATGTAAAGTGTAAAAAACTGTAAATATGTATTAAATATCACCAGTTCAAACGCCATAGCTACTGACAGTTAACTATATTGAGTCACAGATAGATCGAACAACGATCTTGTCCTCCCTTTCCCAAACTATCAAACCCTATCCACTATGCTATCTTCCCTAAAAATACATTTCAATCTCCCCAAAATAAAACCTTCTAAGAGCTAGAGATAATCAAAATTGAAATCCTTAACTGATTTCGCATAAAAAGGACAAGTGGGAACATGTCATTTTTCAGCATACTGCCATTCACAGGCAGGTCTTCAGCTTCATCATCAATCACCACAGTATCAATACGAGCATTACCAGACATGGGGGTTTTAGCAGTATTCCCCTTTTCCATGCTCCTGGTAAATCTAACCGTCGACTTGGCCTTTGGTCTATCTCGGCCACGATTACGAATTTTATCTGTATCGTTGTGTGGCGTAATCGGTGACAGGGAGGGAGACTTCCTTACGCGCTTCAAACCCAATGGAGTATCAACACTTCTTGCTGGAGTAGGCATAGGATCTTTGCAAGGTTGAGGGTTCATACGGCCAGGGCTTGACAAGGGTTTACATGAAGGAGAGACCGCAATTGAACTCGGCTCTTTGTGCTTGTTGCACTCATCAGGATTTTCAAACATACAATGACAGAACGAGGAAAAACCATTGGCCTCCACAAATTCATCCCAAGATCGGTTCGACTTCGACAACTCTCTGTCGATTAAGATACGGACTAAACCATGGTGGAAGAGACTGTGACTGACATTTTTAGGACCCCTTTTGATCGCATTAGACATCTTAAACAGACTATGAAAAAGATAAGAAGGTAAGTTTAGTGGGAAACCTATGAATACAGACATAAGTCTGAGATGATATACGTACATTGATGACAGGCGGCCTTCGCAAGTGAGGTATCGGTGGATCAAGTCAAGAACAGGACGCCACTCCCTTTTAAAGTATTTGCGAGCTACCCCGGTTCGAAATGAAACATCCTTGCAGGGGTTTTTAAGCAGCTTCCACCACTCTGTTATATCCATGCGTTTATATTTAAACCACCGCTCACCTTCTAGTGACAGACCTGTAGCAAGCGCCACTGATCTTTCATCAACCCAGAAACAGAGGTCACCCACTTCAACTTGATAATCGGCTAGGGAGAGAGCGAAAACCCTTGTGACTTCGGGGTTCGAATCAGAGAACCTCCTTATGAATGGCATCCACCCAATGGCCTGAACTTTTGCTGACAGTTCAGGGTCCGAATCCAGCAGCTTCATTTCGCACGGCTCTACGCTTACCACAGGCGCCATGAACGGCCGTGTCAAGGCACGTAAACACACACACAAAAGAAGTACCACAGCTCGGCAAATGGCAGAAAACCAGATAATGAGCACTTGAGATAAATCCTGAGCAAGAACGAGAAATGAAACTCAGACCCATGATAAGGAAAATAAGCCATGAACGAACACGGAGTGCGCCCCTGTAATTTCGGCATGGAAGAGAGCATCATCACTGCAATAGGTTATTGATTAACAAGGAATGACGGTAGAAGACCCCAGGAAGTCATGTTATCATTATTCAATCGACGTTAATGATACATGACCCTTCGCAGTACCCAGAACAAGTGTCCAATTGACAAGAAGCCACGGCAGAGGACAAGTACTTAGACTTAAACGCGAAGGACAGGTTTCATTACCATTGTCATGATTGCATATTGAATTCACAGCGAATGGATCAGGGTGGAGGCTACGACATAGTTTTTGATCTAATGTTGAACCATAATACATATCCCCCTACCTTAGCTTTGACTTACCCTTGAAAGGTGGCGGATAATAAAACATAATTACAAACCATTAAATCAAGAATCGACTTTGCAAAACATACCATATAATAATGATCGGCATAGATATTTGTGTTAATGTCAACCATGGTTTGTGAACTTAGGATATGTCAGAAATGGCTTGTAACACATTTGGCTTACGTACTCTAGGTTTTGACCAAAGTCACCACGAACCAACCATTGATAATATTTCAACCCTAGTAATAATTATAATAACAAAATCAACAAAATCAATTCGTAATGTTTTGGATTAATTTCTAGATTAGGATAAGACAAAGGATATAGAAATCATTAATATTTATCCCTTAATTTCAAACCCAAAAGCAAATAATAACTCATTAGTGATGATTTTGTTAAATATTCTATAGTTGTAAAGGTTGCTTTAAAAACAACGAATTTCCTCAATTCAGTAGCTGGCAAAATGGCATTGTTTCAGTAGCTGTAATTATTCTTTATTTTGCACTGAGAAATTCAAACATTTCATCGAACAAAATAGGATTTTGTTAGATGAAATAATGTTTTTTAAAGGCTGTTGAGCCAGGGCACAATAGATGGCGACAAGCTGGGCGGAACAGTTATCTCTGCATCTTAACCTGAAATCATGCACATAAAGAAATTAAATCCTTAATACAAGCCATTATACAAAGATCACTATTTTAACATCTCAAACAAATTCAAGTATTTCACAGTTCTAAAACTTACCAGATAATTACAGTTTCAGTGATTTGTTTGATAAAATCAAGTCTCTAACAGAAATTAGTCCTTAAAGAGTAAGACAGTAAATGGCTTAGTTTTAAGGATAAAATATCAATACCACAAGCATGGCCCTGCTGCCAGCAGGCGTTCATAGCCTCGACAGGGTTGCTTCGAAACCCTCAGAACGCCAGTATCCTATCTGCTAGTTATACATGTACAATTCTGGTCGGGAGAAACTGTTACAACTATTTTCTTTTAATTTTATTCCTCATGAAGGCCATGGTTCAGGCTTGGTAACCAGATAGTAATCATGTTAGTCACCAGTCTGCATTACAGTAAAATGAACCGGCTCGTGATGAGACCTTTCACCCCTCGTATTTTTCCGTCCAAGGGTCATTGCCCAGGCTTGGTGACCGGAGACGACAATGTTACTGGAAGCAAACCTATGATGTTGAGCAGATCAGCTCATTATGAGACCTTCTGTCCTTCAAATTTTTGGATATGTTCAAGTCCCTCCTTGTCCATAACGTAATTGTTATTAATCTCAAATGAAATTATCTTTAGCAGATAGGGAGGCGAATCTGATCCTCTTTACAAGAAGGGATGGCGTAAAATATTTAAATAGATAACTTTACCAAGTACTATCCCAATCCCTTTGGGCAAATCTCTACAGAGACTGATATAATTAATTAATATTAACATGGTTTGAGCTTTTCTGGTAAGCTCTAGAACGATGAAAACACCATTCTCTGTTCAAGAAGCAAAATAGAATGGCATTTTCTAGGTGTTGTTCCCTGGCTCAACAGCCTTTAAAAAACATTATTTCATCTAACAAAATCCTATTTTGTTTGATGAAATGTTCGAATTTCTCAGTGCAAAATAAAAAAGAATTACAGCTACTGAAACAATGCCATTTTGTCAGCTACTGAATTAGGGAAATTCGTTGTTTTTAAAAGAAACCTTTGCAACCATAGAATATTTAACAAAATCATCACTAATGAGTTATTATTTGTTGTTGGGTTTTGCAATTAAGGATAAATATTAATGATTTCTATATCCTTTGTTTTATCCTAATCTAGAAATTAACCCAAAACATTATGAATTGATTTTGTTGATTTTGTTATTATAATTATTGTTAGGGTTCAAAAATTATAAATGGTTAAGTTCGTGGTGATGTCGGTCAAGACCTAGTGTACATAAGCCACATGTGTTACAAACCATTTCCGACATATTCTAAGTTCTCAAACCATGGTCGAAGTTACCACGAATATCTATGCCGATCATTATTATATGGTAATGTTTTGCAAAGTCGATTCTTGATTTAATGGTTTGTAATTATGATTATTTATCTGCCACCTTTAAAAGGTAGATCGAATTCATGCTAGGGATGCATGTATCATTGAGTTGATTTATGTCCCAACCTCTATCCTGATTCACCTATTGCGAAGCCAGCATACTATCATGACGCTGGTACTTGACCTGTTGACCGCGTTTAAGTCCTGGTACGTATCCCTCGTCGTGGATGCCTGTAAATGGAACACCTGTTCTACGTATAGCGAAGGGTCTCTTGTTATTTAATTCAGGGTAAACCATGATAATATCAGTTGTCTAGGGTCTTCGACCGTCATTTTTTCCATTAATCGATTACCACTCCGAGTGCCGATGTCATCGTTCATGCCAAACCCGCAGGGGTATAGCCTGCGTTTATGCATGGCTTATCCTGTTCATCACCTGGTTTTTCTTAGCCTTTATTCCAAGTGCTCATGATCTCGTGTTCTGTCTCTTGACGAGATCTGGTACCTATTTTGTGTGCGGTTACGCACCTGGACTCAGCCAATGATGGCACCTGTAGTAAGGGTTGAACCCTGCGAAATGACCTTGTTAAATTCGAACTCTGAGCTCGCAGTAAAGGTCGAGGATATAGGGTGGATGCCGTTCTTGAAGAAATTCTCTGAATCGAACCCTGAAGTTACTAGGGTTTTTGCTCTCTCCCTAGTTGATTTTCAAGCAGAAGTTGGTGATCTTCGGTTTCGAGTTGATGAATGGTCAATAGCGACCGCAACAGGTTTGTCCCTGACTGGTCAAAGGTGGTTCAAATACCAAAAGATGAATATAACAGAATGGCGGAAATTGCTTAAAAACCCTGCTCAGGAAGTCTCTTTTCGAACTGGAGTGGCGCGTAAGTATTTCAAGGTAGAATGGCGTCCCGTGCTTGATTTGATTCACAGTTACTTGACCTGTGAAGGCCGGTTATCGTCAGCGTATGTATATCACCTTCGGCTTATGTCTGTTTTTATAGGGTTTCCATTAAATTTGCCTTATTATCTTTTACATAGCCTGTTCAAAATGTCCAATGCGATTAAAAAAGGCCCTAAAAACGTCAGTCACAATCTCTTTAATCATGGGTTGGTTTGCATGTTGATTGATACTGAGTTGTTGAAGTTGGGTCAGTCGTGGGAGGAATTTGTAGAGTCCAATGGTTTTTCTTCATTTTGTCACTGCATGTTCGACAACCCTGATGACTGCAACAAACACAAAGATCCTAGTTCAGTGTCAGTCATTTCTCTGCGCAGACCTTTGTCGATTCTTGGCCGTATGAGCCCTCAACCCTGCAAAACTCCCATGGCAAATCCAGTCGAAAGCGCTGACACTCCGTTAAGGTCTAAACGCGTAAGGAGAGTTTCACCTTTGTCACCAACTACACCCCAAAATAGTATTGATAAAGTTGGCAATCGTGGGCGAAATCAGCCCAAGGCTAAATTGGGTGGTAGATTCACCAGGAGCATGGCGAAAGCTACTATTGTCAAAACCCCTGTGAGTGACAAGGTTCAGGTGGAAACTGTTGTTTTAGATGAGGAATAATTTGACATCTCTCCGCCTATTGATGATAGTGTCGTTCAGCCTAAAGTTGTTTCGAATCCTGCCAATGAGACTCTTCCTGTTATTGATAAGGATATTCCTGTGCTTGACAAAGAGGTGCGAGAGGATTCGTTGGTTAATACTCTGACTAAAGAAAAGCCTATGCATGCAAATTCACCTGGGGTTTATTGTGTTGCAGATATGGCTCATCCTTTGTTTATTAATCGCCTGTTGGATAAAATTCGTAGTATAGAGGATAGGGTAGGTAAAATGGCAGTGAATCAGGATTTAATAAAGGCTGAAAATGATATGTTGAAGGAGAAAGTTAATGCGAATGATCAACAGCTCCTCCGATTGAAAAATCATAAGAATAAGTTGATTAGGAGGGTTCTCAAATTGCAGGATGAAATTGACAAGAAAGAAGAAAAGGTTCTTGAGCTTAACGCTCAGATTGCACTCATGCAGTTCAGGGTTGCTCCCTCGCCGAGTCATTCAAGTGGGGTGAATATCCAGGATTTTAATGCTCCGGTAAATTTGTCGTGTTTTGGCGGTGTGTTATTTTGATATCAAGTTTGAAGTTTTGATGATCAAGTCTTATTTACAGGTATTTGATGAGTGTGAAATTGTTTATTAATTATTTTATTTGTTTTTCTATTTTAATTACATGTTAATTATGTTTCTTTTGTCTTGCATCGCAGGTGGTATCATGAATATTTTCCTTCCCCGATTCTGATGATTTCGGTTGTATGGATGACCCCGCGATATCTGGAAGCAAAACGATCTTGCAGGGACTGTTTTCTAGGTGCCGTTACCTTATCTGTCCTCGATCTCCTCTTATGGACTGAATATTCGTGCACATGCTGAAAAATGACATGTTCCCACTTGTCATTTTTATACGAAATCAGTTAAGAATTTCAAGTTGGATTATCTCCAGCTTTTAGGAGGTTTTATTTTTGGGGGAATTGAAATGTATTTATACGGCAGATAGCATAAGGGATGGGGGTCGGTAATTTGGGAAAAGGAGGACAAGACCACTGTTTGATCTATCTGTGACTCGTGACAGTTAACTGTCAGTAGCTACAACGTTTGGACTGGTGATGTTTAATGCATATATACAGTTTTTATACTTTACATATGGTTTATAATATGTTTTGGTTTTGCCACTCGTTTTTCTATATTATAAATTTTTGTGATAATTTCTTTGAAGAATTGTGCAAATATTATTTACAAGTATCGACTGTCACTGTTTCCAATTTTTGTTGATGTGCCATGTTCTGCAATTAATGATTGATATCATTGTTATATAATGTGCAATGACTTCTGTATGGTTTTGTTAATATTTAAATTTCTTTAAATATTTTCAAATGTTTGCAGACAGTGTCCATGTCAGCATAAATCGATTACAAGTTAAATTTTTCATTGCTCCTGATCAGGATAGAGTGTAGATTAGGATAATGTGTGTTTAAGTTGTTTTATTATAGTATTCGAAAAATCTATTTGAATTAGATCCTTTTATAGGAATTACCAACATTCAGATTATTTCTGTTGTAATTATTGTACACTGTGTATATTGTATATCGCTGTAGGGTATTAAATCTGTTAATTTGTATCTTTCTATTCTTGTGTTTATAATTAACTGCTTTAAGTAGGTTAAACATAACAGTTTTTCATTCTGTAACACATAACCTGAATTAACCTTGGTAATCCTAAGTGTAGGAACAAATAACAATCAGTAGCATTAATTTTAACCTGTAGACTTTTAAATTCCTAGGCTAACAGAGCCTTTAAACCTGTCAGGAACGACCATCCCAAACAGCTTGGAGCTTGTCTTAACGATCCCGGTCCGGGTTGTTTCCCCCATTGGGGGTTTAGTCAAATTCACCCGTCAACAATGGCGCTAGAAGGAGGGCCAGCGTAAGCCAATGGATGATGAAAACAATCCTGTAAACAAAGTTAATCAGCCAATCACCCCTCAAATACAATCTACTGCACAACCACGCTGTCACCGTTCATCACGAGTGAATGAAACCCCAGTGAGCGACTCTGTTCGAAATCTGATCTCTCAGTTCAACTCTCTCGGTATTCACTTACCTGAGGAAATAGACCAGTACGAGCAAGACTTAAACGAATCTCGTAGAATTTTAACTAGGGCTTATTTGAATCTCACCGGGCGACAACCCACTGAATTACCTCTTCCGCAGATCACACGTCCTCGTACTCGTTATCCTGAATCTGCTCTGGGAGAACAAGAACAGCCTTTAGGTGCCCATCCCGATCCTCACATACAGCAATCTTTCACAGGCACCAAGCAGTCTTCCTCTTCTTCAAGACCACCTGCTTCAGGAGGGACTGGACAACCACCATCGCCGCCTCAATCACCTCCTCATGTTTTACAAACACCACCTTCACCGCCTCCAACTCCAAGAAACATGGCAGCTGCAAATCCCCCAAACCCCAATGCTAATATGCCATGGCTAGCTCAGGATGTAGTGGCTGTCCCCAGTGTTCAGCACCTTTTACCTAAACATCCTGAGAAATTACTGCCTAAGTTCAACCCTGAGTTGAAAAAGCCAGCGGAAGATGATGTTAAGAAATTTATGTTGGCAGTTCGACTCTTGGATGTTGAACATGAATATGTGGTCTGTCGGCTTTTCCCTTATACATTTGAGGGAAAAGCATCGACGTGGTATTTTTCGCTTACAGCTGGTTCCATTACTAGCTGGAATGAATTTGATCTTGCATTTACAAACAAGTTTGGAGATGACAAGACTCCTGCTATTTTAGTCTCAGAATTGTCTAGAATTCACATGGAACCCAAAGAAAAGGTTAAAGATTTTAACCAGCGTTTTCTAACTTTAAGAAATAGGATTCCTGCTACCTCAAGGCCAACTGAGGACGTTACTGTTGAATTTTACACTTCAGCCAAAAAGCCAAACTTACCCTAGCTGAAAACTTTGAAGAAGCAATTAAAGTCGAAAAGGATGCGAATGCCACAAAAGCAAATCCCAGGGTAGATAACGATTCAGCATCTTCTTCTCGCAAGAAGACTGACAGTCCTGCCAAAAGCTCTGACAAAAGGGGCCAATATGCCTTAGATCTTGACAGTTTACAAAGAGTCATTAAAAAACTGTCTAATGAAATCATAGATTTAAAAAAGGGTACTTCTGAAAATACCACAAACAAAGAACCACCTAAACAGTTTTTCAGAAAACCTTTTCAAAATTCAGTTGCGAAACAAAATCCACCCTCTGAAGCCAACAGCGTTGAGGAACTCAATAGCTTCCTCAAATCAATATTTTCAGATCTAGAAACATTTACTGAAAACGAAACTCAGTCTTTCAGACAGAGTTCTCAAGATAATCAAAAAACAGATGATGACAATGACAATAAACCACCCCATGTCATCAGTCATTTCTGGGACACCTCAGAATTAACTGATCACGAAGATGTGGCTGTTGTCAATATAAATCAGCATCAGTGCAACACCAGAAGTAAAAAATACCAGCCCCCAGGTGAACCTGCTACAACTGTTAAATATAATAGTTCCGCTGTCAAAGATAAAGATCAGTCTGCAAATAGTAAATCTGCACATTCCCTTGAGTTAGAATACGACTTGATCGAAGACTTAAAGAAAAGCAGAGCCAATATCTCTCTATATGAACTCATAAAGATACCTGTGATTCGAGATAAAATGGTGCAAGGAGTTTGCCCAAGTAAATCTGGTAAGACTCCTTCAAATCAAAATAATTCTGCCATTAATAAGGATAACTCAAAAAAGGCTTCAGTTAATGCATCATCCATAGGAAAGAAGTCTGATTCTTGAACTCCGCCCTTTCTACTTACATTTGAAATATTTAATCATAAAGTGCATAACTGTATGATAGACTCAGGGGCCTCTAAGAATGTGATGCCTTACTCTGTATGTAAAAAACTTAATGCTGTCCCTGAACCGTGTGATACAAGTATTGTACAGCTTGATCGTTCGAATGTAAAGGTAATAGGTAAGTTGAAGCAGGTGCTGATAAGGTTGGCTTCGAATCCTCAAGTTCACTTTATCATCGATATTATTGTTGCTGACATCCCTGAAGCATATGGTTTGTTTCTTAGCAGGGATTGGTCACAAAAACTCGATGGGTATTTTGCCACAGACTGGTCGCACCTGTGGATATCTCATAAGGGTTTCCCGAATAAAATCAGAATCGATCGAGAACGGTATATGAAGCATACCATCACTGAAATTGATGACTCAAATGAACCAGTCTTGTTCACTGATACCATAATGGGTAACTACATGGCTGACTCATTTTTTGGGAACTTGGAAGCTGAAATTTCAGAAATTCTAGATTCAAATCAGCAGTCTGAAATTTGCCATTTTTCACAAGCCCCACCTGAAATTCCAGTTCCAGATACACCACATTTAGATCTTAATGACGGTTGTTGGTCTCTTTACTTTGACAGTTCCAAGTCAAAAGAAGGAGCTGGTGCAGGATGCTTACTGATTGATCCTTATGGGAAAAAGGTATTTCATTGCTTGCAGATTAGAATTCGATTGCACCAATAACATCGCTGAATACGAAGCCCTCATTCAAGGGCTGAAGAAAGCGATTGACTTGGGAGCCAAAGCCTTGGTAGTCTTAGGAGATTCTGAGATTATTGTTCGTTAGGTACGTAATACAATACACTGCATAGCTGGCCACTTGAGAAATTATTAGGCTGAGGTATGGAATTTACTATTAGCATTTGAATCATTTAACATAAGTTCCATCCCCCGTTATCTAAATAAGGAAGCTGATATTTTAGCTAATGTTGCTTCAAGATTGATTCCATCTGAAGGAATCCTTACTGATGGTTTCTCGGTTGAATTGCTGTTCAGACCTTCTATACCTGACAACATAGCAAATTGGAGAGTCTTCGATGATGACCAGCAATTGATTGATTTTCTGACTTTTAAAGATACCTTTAAGGATGCGGTTTTGGACGAGATGACTCACAATGAGGACCTACACAATTTTGCAGTAATCCATAAGCCTTGTTCAATTCAGGAATCTCTTGATCAGGTTAGTGCTCTCCCCAGGTCAGTGATCAAACTTGAGAAATTCTATGACTTAAAGGATAAATTTAAGGCTACAAGGAATTGTAAAACTAATAGTTCCATCATGCAATCTGACATTGTGAATCTAGGAACTGAGCAAAACCCTCAATGTGTAAATATGGGCAGTACATGTACTGCCCAGAAAAAAAATAGCCTTCATTAATCTCTTCAAAGAGTTTAAAGACATATTTGCATGGACGTATGATGACCTGAAAACATTCGACCCTAATATCATGCAACATGTCATTCCTATGAAACCAGAGGCCAAGCCTTTTCAACAAAAAATGAGAAAAATGCACCCCAGTCTAGAACCAGCTGTCAAGAAGGAGCTAAATAAACTCCTTTCCGCCAGAATAATTTTCCCTGTTCGGCATGCACAGTGGGTAGCAAATCTTGTACCCGTGAGGAAGAAAAATGGTGACATTAGGTTATGTGTCGACTTTTGAAACCTGAATAAGGTTTCTGATAAAGACAATTATCCTGTTCCTACAACGGAGAAAATCTTGCAACAGGTCTCTGTATCTGAAATGTTTTCACTACTAGATGGTTTTTCAGGATACAACCAAGTGTTGGTATCCAAAGCTGACCAGTTGAAAACAACTTTTAGGACGCCGTGGGGAACCTATGCGTACAGGAAAATGCCATTTGGTCTCATAAATGCTGGAGCAACATTTCATAGGGAAATGGACATCGCCTTCAGAGGTCTGATTGGTAAGTTTGTCGTTATTTATCTTGATGATGTTACCGTCTTTTCAAAAAATAGGACTGATCATTTAACTCATCTCAGGAGAGTCTTTGAGCGTTGCAGGAAGTATGGGATTTCTTTAAATCCTAAGAAGTCTATCTTTTCAGTCATAGAAGGTAAGTTGTTGGGTTTTGTTGTTTCTAAACAAGGCATCAATATTTACCCAGAACACACCCGTGCCATATCACAGATTTCGATGCCCCACTCAAAAAAGTCCATGCAGTCGTTTCTTGGAAAGATAAATTTTGTTTCTAGATTTATTCCTGGGTTTACGGAAATTGTTCGACCGCTTCAGAAAATGATAAGAAAGGATGCTGAGCTTAAATGGAACACTGATGAGAAGCAATCTTTTCATGACATCTTAAAAGCGATTGCTGAAGCTCCCACTCTAACTAGCCCATATTTTTCCAAACCTTTCATTTTGTATACGTTTGCTTCTGATTCTTCTTATGCTGCTGTTCTGACACAGAAAAACCAGGAAAATAATGAAGCTCCTATCGCTTTTACGAGTTCTGGTCTCAATGTTGCAAAATTAAATTACCCAGAAGTAGATAAGCAAGCTTTCGCTGTTTTCAAATCTGTTAAACATTTCAGGCCTTACTTACTGAAGTCCCACACCAAAGTCGTTGTACCATATTCTGCAGTTAGAAATCTCTTGGTACAGAAGGATCTTGGTGAAAAAAGAGCACATTGGGTAACAACACTTCAGGAATACGACCTGGAATAAAAACTTTAAAGATTGTCAGGGGGCAAGGACTTTGGAAGCTAGCAGCTGGGTCTGTGGACAATTCTGACCCCGATCTGCACTTCTTTAGTGAACCGTCTTTATTTGAAAGGGAAGTTTTTCCGGTCTCCACTCCTCTTGATTCTTGGTATGACAATATTAAGTTATTCTTATTGCATGGGACCTCCCCTGAACATTTAGACCCACGTCATAAGAGAGATTTAAGATTAAAATCTACACCTTATCAGCTTATTGATAATATTTTGTTTAGAAAGAATTTCGAAGGAGTTCTCCTTCGTTGTCTAGAAGGACAGGAGGCTGATAATGTGTTATCTCAACTACATGCAGGACCAGCTGGAGGACACTTTAGCGGAGAAACAACTGCCCACAAGATACTTAAAGCTGGGTACTACTGGCCTACATTGTTCAAAGACGCATATTCTTTCACCAGGAAGTGCCAAGAATGTCAGAGAGCAGGAGGTAGACTAAAGAAGGCAGCGTTACACCTCCAGCTGGTTATCATCGAAGTCCCATTTCAGCAATGGGGTCTGAATATTGTTGGCCCAATCACACCAGCCTCTTCACAACAACATAAATACATTCTGACAGCCACAGACTACTTCACTAGATGGGTTGAAGCCATCCCTTTCAGGGTAGTCAATTCCGAACATGTGATATCTTTCCTTGATTCTTTTATTATTTCCAGATTCGGTATTCCAGAATCTTTAATATTTGACAATGCAACTTATTTTTCCTCGGCGAAATTAACTGAGTATGCATTGGATAGGGGTATAAAGTTTAAATATTCAGCTAATTATTACCCTCAGGGTAATGGGTTAGCAAAATCCTCTAATAAAAATCTGATCAAGATTCTGAAACGTACTGTGGCTAACCATCATAGGAATTGGCATACTTCTCTGTCAAATGCTTTGTGGGATGACAGGGTAACTCCCAAAGCTGCTATAGGAAACTCTCCCTTTTTCCTGGTGTATGGTAAAGAAGCCATATTACCCCCTCATTTGTTCTTACCCTCCCTGCAGCTTGCCCAGTTAGTACATGAGGTACCATGTTCTGCCATGGAGCATCGAATTAACACCTTGCAGAAACTGGAGGAAGATAGGGAGTTGGCTAGGAAAAAATTTGAGAAACACCAGCAGACTGTGAAATGTTGGTTTGACCTCATGAAGTCGGTCAGTCGGGATTTGGAAGTAGGTGACTTAGTCTTGAAATGGGACAAGGAACACAAAGATAAAGGAAAACACACAAAGTTCCAATGCCTGTGGCTAGGGCCATTTATTATTACAGAAAAACTTGGTCCTAGTACTTTTAGGTTACAAACATTGGAAGGTGACACTGACAACCTTCCAGTAAATGGTCACCTAATCAAGAGATATTTTTGTTGATCCCCCTCAAGGGATCATCCTGTATATACCTGTGTGGTGTGTTTGCTTGATGCATTTTATTTCATTGTCCTTTTGATTGATTTGTTGTTTTGTTTGTGTGTTATGAACCTGGTAAATTCATCAAACCTTGAACTGATGGCTCATTTTAATTTCTGTCATTAATCTCTAAGTTATGCACAAAAGACATTATTATCCTGGAAAATGTCATTCTGTTTTGGTTTCTTGAACAAAGAATGGTGTTTTCATTGTTCTAGATTCTACCAGAAAAAGCTAAAACGATGTTAAAATTAATTAGGTATATTAGTCTCTGCAAATATTTCCCCAACGGGATTGGGACAGTACTTGGTAAAGTTATCTATTTAGATCTTTTACGCCATCTCTTCTCGTAAAGAGGATCAGATTCGCCTCCCTATCTACTAAGATAATCTCATTTGAGATTAATAATAATTACGTTCTGGACAAGGAGGGACTTGAACATATGCAAAAACCTGAAGGACAGAAAGTCTCATCACGAGCTGATCTGCTCAGGATCATAGGTTTTCTTCCAGTAACATTGTCCTCTCCGGTCACCAAGCCTGGGCAATGACCCTTGGATGGAAAAATCTGAGGGGTGAAAGGTCTCATCACGAGCCGGTTCATTTTACTGTAATGCAGACTGGTGACTGACATGGTTAGTATCTAGTTACCAAGCCTGAACCATGGCCTTCATGAGGAATAAAATTAAAAGAAAACAGTGGTAACAGTTTCTCCCGACCAGAATTGTACATATATAACTAGCAGATAGGATACTGGCGTTCTGAGGGTTTAGAAGCAACCTTGTCGAGGCTATGAACGCATGCTGGCAGTAGGGCCATGCTTATGGTATTGAGATTTTATCCTTAAAACTGAGCCATTTACTGTCTTACTCTTTGAGGACTAATTTTTGTTTGAGACCTGATTTTATCAAACAAATCGCTAAAACTGTAATTTTTTGGTAAGTTTTAGAATTGTTAAATACTTGAATTTGTTTGAGATGTTAAAACAGTGATCTTTGTATAATGGCTTGTATTAAGGATTTAATTTCTTTATGTGCATGATTTCAGGTTAAGAGGTAGAGATAACTGTTCCGCCCAGCTTGTCGCCATCTGTTGTGCCCTAGCTCAACAGCCTTTAAAAAACATTATTTCATCTAACAAAATCCTATTTTGTTTGATGAAATGTTCGAATTTCTCAGTGCAAAATAAAAAAGAATTTCAGCTACTGAAACAATGCCATTTTGTCAGCTACTGAATTAGGGAAATTCGTTGTTTTTAAAAGAAACCTTTGCAACTATAGAATATTTAACAAAATCATCACTAATGAGTTATTATTTGTTGTTGGATTTTGCAATTAAGGATAAATATTAATGATTTATATATCCTTCGTTTTATCCTAATCTAGAAATTAACCCAAAACATTATGAATTGATTTTGTTGATTTTGTTATTATAATTATTGTTAGGGTTCAAATATTATCAATGGTTAAGTTCGTGGTGATGTCGGTCAAGACCTAGTGTACGTAAGCCACATGAGTTACAAACCATTTTCGACATATTCTAAGTTCTCAAACCATGGTCGAAGTTGCCACGAATATCTATGCCGATCATTATTATATGGTAATGTTTTGCAAAGTCGATTCTTGATTTAATGGTTTGTAATTATGATTATTTATCCGCGACCTTTAAAAGGTAGATCGAATTCATGGTAGGGATGCATGTATTGTCGAGTTGATTTATGTCCCAGCCTCTATCCTGATTCACCTATTGCGAAGCCAGCATGCTATCATGACGCTGGTACTTGACCTGTCGATCGCGTTTAAGTCCTGGTACGTATCCCTCGTCGTGGATGCCTGTAAATGGAACACCTGTTCTACGTACAACGAAGGGTATCCTATTATTTAATTCGGGTTAAATCATGATAATATCAGTTGTCTAGGGTCTTCGACCGTCATTTTTTCCATTAATCGATTACTACTCCGAGTGCTGATGTCTTCATTCATGCCAAACCCGCAGGGGTATAGCCTACGTTTATGCATGGCTTATCCTGTTCATCACCTGGTTTTGCTTAGCCTTTATTCCAAGTGCTCATGATCTCGTGTTCTGTCTCTTGACGAGCTCTGGTACCTATTTTGCGTGCGGTTAGGCACCTGGATTCAGCCAGTGATGGAACCTGTAGTAAAGGTTGAACCCTGCGAAATGACCTTGTTAAATTCGAACTCTAAGCTCGCAGTAAAGGTCAAGGATACAGGGTGGATGCCATTCTTGAAGAAATTCTCTGACTCGAACCCTGAAGTTACTAGGTTTTTTGCTCTCTCCCTAGCTTATTTTCAAGCAGAAGTTGGTGATCTTCGGTTTCGAGTTGATGAACGGTCAATAGCGGCCGCAACAGGTTTGTCCCTGACTGGTCAGAGGTGGTTCAAATACCAGAAGATGAATATAACAGAATGGTGGCAATTGCTTAAAAACCCTGCTTAGGAAGTCTCTTTTTGAACTGGAGTGGCCCGTAAGTATTTCAAGGCAGAATGGCATCCTGTGCTTGATTTGATTCACCGTTACTTGACCTGTGAAGGCTGGTTATCGTCAGCGGATGTATATCACCTTCGGATTATGTCTGTTTTTATAGGCTTTCCGTTAAATTTGCCTTATTATTTTTTACATAGCCTGTTCAAAATGTCCAATGCGATTAAAAAAGGCCCTAAAAATGTTAGTCATAGTCTCTTTCATCATGGGTTGGTTCGCATGTTGATTGATACTAAGTTGTTGAAGTTGGGTCGGTCGTGGGAGGAATTTGTAGAGTCCAACGGTTTTTCTTCGTTTTGTCACTGCATGTTTGACAACCCTGATGACTGCAGTAAACACAAAGATCCTAGTTCAGTCTCAGTCCCTTCTCTGCGCAAACCTTTGTCGAGTCCTGGACGTATGAGCCCTGAACCGTGCAAAACTCCAATGGAAAATCCAGTCGAAAGCACTGACAATCCGTTAAGGTCTAAGCGCGTAAGGAGAGTTTCACCTTTGTCACCAACTACACCCCAAAATAGTATTGATAAAATTGGCAATCGTGGGCGAAATCATCCCAAGGCTAAATTGGGTGGTAGATTCACCAGGAGCATGGCGAAAGCTACTGTTGTCAAAACCCATGTGAGTGACAAGGTTCAGGTGGAAACTGTTGTTTTAGATGAGGAAGAATTTGAAATCTCTCCACCTATTGATGATAGTGTCGTTCAGCCTGAAGTTGTTTCGAATCCTGCCAATGAGACTCTTCCTGTTATTGATAAGGATATTCCTGTGCTCGACAAAGAGGTGCGAGAGGATTCGTTGGTTAATACCCCGACTAAACAAAATCCTGTGCACGCAAATTCACCTGGGGTTTATTGTGTTGCAGATGTGGCTCATCCTTTGTTTATTAATCACCTGTTGGATAAAATTCGTAGTATGGAGGATAGGGTAGGTGAAATGGCAGTGAATCGGGATTTAATAAAGGCTGAAAATGATATGTTGAAGGAGAAAGTTAATGCGAATGATCAACAGCTCCTTCGATTGAAAATCATAAGAATAAGTTGATTAGGAGTGTTCTCAAATTGCAGGATGAAATTGACAAGAAAGAAGAAAAGGTTCGTGAGCTTAACGCTCAGATTGCACTCATGCAGTTTAGGGTTTCTCCCTCACCGAGTCATTCAAGTGGGGTGAATATCTAGGTTTTTAATGCTCCGGTAAATTTGTAGTGTTTTGGCAGTGTGTTATTTTGATATCAAGTTTGAAGTTTTGATGATCAAGTCTTATTTACAGGTATTTGCTGAGTGTGAAATTGTTTATTAATTATTTTATTTGTTTTTCTATTTTAATTACATGTTAATTATGTTTCTTTTGTCTTGCATCGCAGGTGGTATCATGAATATTTTCCTTCCCCGATTTTTATGATTTCGGTTGTATGGATGATACTGCGATATCTGGAAGCAAAACGATCTTACAGGGACTGTTTTCCAGGTGCCGTTACCTTATCTATCCTCGATCTCCTCTTATGGACTGAATATTCATGCACATGCTGAAAAATGACATGTTCCCACTTGTCATTTTTATACGAAATCAGTTAAGGATTTCAAGTTGGATTATCTCTAGATTTTAGGAGGTTTTATTTTTGGGGGAATTGAAATGTATTTATAGGGCAGATAGGATAAGGGATACGGGTTGGTAATTTGGGAAATTAGGACAAGACCACTATTCTATCTATCTGTGACTCGTGACAGTTAACTGTCAGTAGCTACAGCGTTTGGACTGGTGATGTTTAATGCATATATACAGTTTTTATACTTTACATATGGTTTATAATATCTTTCGGTTTTGCCACTCGTTTTTCTATATTATAAATGTTTGTGATAATTTCCTTGAATAATTGTGGAAATATTATTTACAAGTATCGACTGTCACTGTTTCCGATTTTTGTTGATGTGTCATGTTCTGCAATTAATGATTGATATCATGGTTATATAATGTGCAACGACTTCTGTATGGTTTTGTTAATATTTAAATTTCTTTAAATATTGTCAAATGTTTGCATATAGTGTCCATGTCAGCATAAATCGATTACAGGTTAAATTTTTCATTGCTCCTGATCAGGATAGAGTGTAGATTAGGATAATGTGTGTTTAAGTTGTTTTATTATAGTATTTGAAAAATCTATTTGAATCAGATCCTTTTATAGGAATTACCAACATTCAGATTATTTTTGTTGTAATTATTGTACACTGTGTATATTGTATATCGCTGTAGGGTATTAACTATGTTAATTTGTATCTTTCTACTCTTGTGTTTATAATTAACTGCTTTAAGTAGGTTAAACATAACAGTTTGTCATTCTGTAACACATAACCTGAATTAACCTTGGTAATCCTAAGTGTAGGAACAAATAACAATCAGTAGCATTAATTTTAACCTGTAGACTTTTAAATTCCCAGGCTAACAGAGCCTTTAAACCTGTCGGGAACGACCATCCCAAACAGCTTGGAGCCTGTCTTAAGGATCCCAGTCTGGGTTGTTTCCCCCGTTGCGGGCTTAGTCAAATTCGCCCGTCAACACTAGGATAATAATGTCTTCATACACAACTTACAGATAAATAACAGAACTTAAAATGAGCCATCAGTTCGAGGTTTGATGAATTTACCAGGTTCACAACACACAAATAAAACATCAAATAAATCAAAAGGAAAACGAAATAAAATGCATCAAGCAAACACACCACACAGGTATATACAGGATGATCCCTTGAGGGGGATCAACAAAAATATCTCTTAATCAGGTGACCATTTACTGGAAGGTTATCAATGTCTCCTTCCAGTGTTTGTAACTTGAAAGTGCTAGGACCAAGTTTTTCTGTAATAATAAATGGTCCTAGCCACAGGCATTGGAACTTCGTATGTTTTCCTTTTTCTTTGTGTTCCTTGTCCCATTTCAGTACTAGGTCACCTACTTCTAAATCCCGACTGACTGACTTTTTGAGGTCAAACCAACGCTTCACAGTCTACTGGTGTTTTTCAAATTTTTTCCTAGCCAACTCCCTATCTTCCTCTAGTTTCTGCAAGGTGTTAATTCGATGCTCCATGGCAGAACATGGTACCTCCTGCACTGACTGGGCAAGCTGTAAAGAGGGTAAGAACAAATGAGGGGGTAAGATGGCTTCTTTACCATACACCAGGAAAAAGTGAGAGTTTCCTATAGCAGCTTTGGGAGTTACCCTATCATCCCACATGGCATTTGATAAGGCAGTGTGTCAGTTCCTATGATGATCAACTACCGTACGTTTCAGAATCTTGATCAGGTTTTTGTTGGAAGACTCGGCTAATCTATTACCCTGAGGATAATAATTGCCTGAATATTTCAACTTAATGCCTCTTTCCAATGCATACTCAGTTAATTTTACAGAAGAGAAATAAGTTGCATTGTCAAAAATCAGAGTTTCAAGAACACCGAACCTAGTGATAATAAAAGAATCAAGGAAAGATATCACCTGTTCCGAGTTGAATACTCATAAGGGGATGGCTTCAACCCATCTAGTGAAGTAGTCTGTGGCTGTTAGGATATATTTATGCTGCTGAGAATATGCCGCTGTGATCGGGCCAACAATATCCAGAGCCCATTGCTGAAATGGGACTTCGATTATGACCGGCTGAAGTGGTAATGCTACCTTATTCAGTCTGGCCCCTGTTCTCTGGCACTCTTGACACTTCCTGGAAAAAGCATATGCGTCTTTGAACAATGTGGGCCAATAGTAACTAGCTTTAAGTATCTTATGTGTGGTGGTTTCTCCGCTAAAGTGTCCTCCGGCTGGTCCTGCATGTAATTGAGATAACACATTATCAGCCTCACTTATTTCCAGACAACGAAGGAGGAATCCTTAGAAATTCTTTCTAAACAAAATGTTATCAATAAGCTGATAAGGAGCAGATCTCAATCTCAAATCTCTTTTATTACGTGGGTCCAAATGTTCAGGTGCATTCCCATGCAATAAAAAGAACTTAATGTCATTATACCAAGAGTCGGAAGGAGTAGAGATCGGAAAAACTTCCCTTTCAAATAAAACAGGTTCACTAAAGAAGTGTAGATCAGATTCAGAACTGTCAGTAGACCCAGCTGCTAGCTTGCAGATTCCTTGTCCTCTGACAATCTTTAATGGTTTTATCTCCAGGTCATACTCGTGAAGCACTGTGACCCAGTGTGCTCTTTTTTCACCAAGATCCTTTTGTACCAAGAGATTTCTTACTGCAGAATATGGTACAATGACTTTGGTGTGAGACTTCAGTAAGTAAGGCCTGGAATGTTTGACAGATTTGAAAATAGTGAACGCCTGTTTTTCTACTTCCGGATAGTTCAATTCTGCACCATTCAAACCAGATCTCGTAAAAGAAATAGGTGCTTCGTTATTTTCCTGGTTCTTCCGTGTCAGAACAACAGCATATGAAGAATCAGAAGAAAACGTATACAAAATGAAAGGTTTGGAAAAATATAGGCTAGTCAGAGTAGGAGCTTCAGCAACAGCTTTTAAGATGTCATGAAAAGATTGCTTCTCATCAGTAGACCATTTAAAATCAGCATCTTTTCTAATCATTTTCTGAAGCAGTCTAACAATTTCAGTAAACCCAGGAATGAATCTAGAAACAAAATTAATCTTCCCAAGAAAAGACTACATAGAATTTTTCGAGTGTGGCATGGAAATCTGGGATATAGCATGGGTACGTTCTGGGTCAATATTAATGCCTTGTTTAGACACTACAAAACCCAGTAACTTACCTTCTGTTACCGCAAAAATTGATTTCTTTGGATTTAGCGAAATTCCATATTTCCTGCAGCGCTCAAAAACTTTCCTTAGATGGCTTAAATGATCAGCTCTGTCTTTTGAGAAGACAGTAACATCATCAAGATAGATGACAACAAATTTACCAATCAGACCTCTAAATGCAATGTCCATTGCCCTTTGGAATGTTGCCCCGGCATTAATCAGACGAAATGGCATTTTTCTATAGGCGTAGGTTCCCCAAGGTGTTCTAAAAGTTGTTTTCAATTGGTCAGCTTTGGATACTAACACTTGGTTGTATCCTGAAAAACCATCTAGAAATGAAAACATTTCAGATGTGGAGACCTGCTGTAAATTTTTTTCCATTGGAGGGACAGGATAATTGTCTTTTTCAGAAACCCTATTCAGATTTTGGAAATCGACGCATAGCCTGATATCACCATTCTTATTTCTTACGGGGACAAGGTTTGCCACCCATTGGGCATGTCGTATTGGGAAAATTATTCTAGCTGCAAGGAGTTTATTCAATTCTTTCTTAACGACTGGTTCTAGGCTAGGATGCATTTTCCTCAACTTTTGTTGAAAAGGTTTAGCCTCTTGTTTCATGGGTATGACGTGTTGCATTATATTTGGATCAAACATTTTTAGGTCGTCATACTTCCATGGAAATATGTCTTTGAACTCATTGAAGAGTTTAATGAAGGTTGTTTTTTCCTGAGCAGTACATGTACTGCCCAGATTAACACATTGGGGATTGGGTTTAGTACCTAGATTTACAATTTCAGATTGCATGATAGAACTGTTAGTTTTACAGTTCCTCGCAGCTTTGAATTTATCCTTTAAATCATAAAATTTTTCCAGTTTATTCATAGATCTGGGAAGAGTACTGACCTGATCGAGAGATTCCTCAATTGAACAAGGATTATGGATTACTGCAAAATTATATAGGTCTTTGTCATGGGTCCTTTCGTCGATGACCGCATCCTTGAAAGTGTCCTTCATTGTTAGAAAATTAACCAGCTGCTGATCATCATCGAAAACTCTCCAATTGATTATGTTGTCAGGTATAGATGGCCTAAAGAGCAATTCAATCGAGAATGCATCAACGAGAATTTCTCCAGAAGGAATTAATCTCGAAGCCACATTAGCTAACAAATCAGCCTCTTGATTTAAATATCGTGGAATAGAACTAATATTGAAGGCTTCAAATGATAATAGTAGATTCCATACCTCTGTTTGATAATTTCTCAGGTGCCCAGCAATACAATGTATAGTATTACGTACCTGCTGAACAATAATTTCTGAGTCTTCTAAGACCACCAAAGCTTTAGCTCCCAAGTCGATTTCTTTTTTCAGCCCTTGTATGAGAGCTTCATATTCTGCAATGTTATTGGTGCAATCGAATTCTAGCCTGCAAGAAATGAAATACCTTCTTCCACGAGGGTCGATTAGTAAACAACCAGCCCCAACCCCTTCCTTTGACTTAGAACCGTCAAAGTAAAGAGACCAGAGATCATCATCCAGATCTGTATGCATAGTGTTCAGAACTGGAACTTCATCTGGGATTTGAGAAAAATGGATAATTTCAGACTGCTGCCCTGAGTTCTGAACTGATGAAGTCTCAGCTTCGATATCACCAAAGAAAGATTCAACCATATAGTTGCCCATAATGGTATCAGTGAACAAAACCGGTTCATTTGAATCATCGAGTTCAGTTACAGTATGTTTCATATACCATTCTCAATCGATCCTGATCTTATTTGGGCGGCCGTTATGAGATATCCATAGCTGTGACTAGTCTGTCGCGAAATACCCCTTTAGTTTTTTTGACCAATCCCTACTTAGAAATAGACCATATGCTTCCGGGATGTCTGCAACAATTATATCGATTATAAAGTGAACTTGAGGATTCGAAGCTAACCTTATCAGCACTTGCTTCAACTTACCTATTACTTTTACGTTTGAATGATCAAGCTGTACAATATTCGTATCACAAGGTTCACGGACAGCATTAAGTTTTTTACATACAGAGTAAGGCATTACATTCTTGGAGGCCCCTGAGTCTATCATACAGTTATGTACTTTACGATTAAAAATTTTGAACGTAAGTAAAAATGGCGGGGTTGAATAATCATATTTCTTGCCTATGGATGATGCATTGACTGAAGATTTTTTTGAGCTATCCTTAATATTGACAGAACTATTTTGATTGGAAGGAGTCTTACCAGTTTTACTTGGGGAAACTCCTTGCAACACTTTATCTCGAATCAGGGGTAGCTTGAGAAGCTCATAGAGTGAGATGTTGGCTCTGCTTTTCTTTAAATCTTCAATCAGGTCGTATTCTAACTCGAGGGAATGGTCAAATTTAATATTTGCGGGCTGATCTTTGTTTTTGACAGTGGAAGTATTATCTGTAGCAGTTGTAGAAGGTTCACCTAGGAGCTGATCCTTCTTACTTCTAGTGTTGTACTAGTGCTGATTTACATTTACAACAGCCACATCCTCATCATCAGTCAATTCTGAGGTGTCCCAAAAATGACTGATGACATGGGGTGGTTTATTGTCATTGCTATCATCTGTGTTTTGGTTATCTTGAGAACTCTATCCGGTGGACTGATTTTCATTTTTAGTAGATGTTTCTAGATCTAAAACTATTAATTTGAGGAAACTATTAAGTTCCTCAATGCTGTTGGCTTCAGAGGGTGGAGTTTGTTTCGCAGCTGGATTTTGAAAAGGTCTCCTGAAGAATTGTTTGGGTAATTCTTTGTTTGGGGTGTTTTCAGGAGTACCCTTTTTTAAATCAATGATTTCATTAGACAGTTTTTTAATAACTCTTTGGATACTGTCTAGATCTAAGGCATCTTGGCCTTTTTTGTCAGAGCTTGCTGCAGCTTTGGTAGGACTGTTAGTCTTCTTCCGAGAAGAAGATACTGAATCGGTATCTACTCCGGGATTTGTGTTTGTGGCAGTCACATCTTTTTCGACTTTAATTGCCTCTTCAAAATTTTCAGCGAGGGTGAGTTTGGCCTTTTGTCTGACAAACATGGCTATTTTTTCAGGCAGAGCTGAAGTGTAAAATTCAATGGTGACATCCTCAGTCGGCCTTGAAGTAGCAGGGATTCTGTTCCTTAGAGTTAAAAAACGCTGGTTAAAATATTTGACCCTTTCCTTAGGTTCCATGCGGATCTTGGATAGTTCTAATACTAATACTGCTGGAGTCTTGTCATCTCCAAACTTGTTCATGAATGCAAGGTCGAATTCGTTCCAGCTAGTAATGGAACCAGCTGTAAGTGAAAAATACCACGTCGATGCTTTTCCTTCAAATGTATAAGGGAAAATCCGACAGACCACATCTTCATGTTCAACATCAAGGAGTCAAACTGCTAACATAAAATTCTTGACATGATCTTCCGTTGGCTCTTTCGACTCAGGGTTGAACTTAGGCAGTAATTTCTCAGGGTGTTTAGGTAAAGGGTGTTGAATGCCGAGGACGGCCACTGCATCCTGAACTAGCCATGGCATATTAGCATTGGGGTTTGGAACATTTGCACCTGCCATGTTTCTTGGAGTTGGAGGCGGTGAAGGTGGTGTTTGTAAAACACGAGGAGGCGATCGAGGCGGCGATGGTGGTTGTCCAGTCCCTCCTGAAGTAGGTGGTCCTGAAGAAGAGGAAGGATGGTTGGTGCCTGTAAGAGATTGTTGTATATAAAGATCGGGATGGGCACCTATAGGCTGTTCTTCTTCTCCCAAAACAGATTTAGGATGACGAGTACGAGGACGTGTAATCTGCGGAAGAGGTAATTCAGTGGGCTGGCGCCCGGTGAGATTCGAATAAGCCCTAGTTAAAATTCTACGAGATTCGTTTATGGCTTGCTCGTACTGGTCTATTTCTTCAGGTAAGTTGTTGAGCCCCCTAAATGCAGATAAGTTATTATCAACACACAGAGCTTACGAAATTCATTGTCAACCCAGGGAAGTCTTTTGTTTCAAAGGGTAAGTGCACAATATATGCTAAACACCAAATCATTGTAGTGAATACTGTTCTTAACAACTATGTTCATCCTTCAACTTTGTATGATCCCACCAATCTTCTAACTCTACAATTTCAACCTTGTCCTTCTATGCATCAACCAGAAATGAAATCAACAGTTACCGACAGAAAGGAAATCCTATTCACAGCCCAAATGAAAGGAATTGCCTATTGATCTAATCACACTCGGAATGTGTAATCATAAATTAACTATAATCTGGAAATTCAATTGCGACAGATCAAGCTCAGCTATTCTAAGAATTGAATTGCAGAAATAAAGATCAACACTTATAACAATCTAGAGTTACAAAGGGTTCGTGGAATATCAACCTGAAACCAGAAGATGAACAGAGCTGTGTACAGCTATTGAATAAATTGCATAAAGACTATCTACTCAGTCGACTGTTACGCTGTGATAGTTATCGATCTTAAGGAATGCATACTATAAATCACACATACTACTGCTGCACACACATAAAATATGATTAACGAAACATCACACAACCACAAATTAAAAGATCCTACCTTAACTCAGCAATCTATGCGGAAGGCGGGCCTAGCCTTCACACAGAGACGCTGGATAAACAATGTACAGCTCCCTTAAACCAGCAGTACTCTTTGTATTAAAAAGAAAGAATTATTACAGATTGCTCCCACCGTTGATACACTAAATGAATTAACAATCCTTCCAACCCCCTGGGTCGAGACATCTTTCTGCATTTATACCCACAAGTGATAACATCCCATCCTATTACAAAGGGCAGCCATGAAGCTCTCTGATCTTCAGGCGCCCTGAATAACATTGTTTGTTACAAGACGTGGCATGATACAATTATAGAAAAATGCAAGAAGACTGTTGACTGGCCCAGAAGTAGCGATCTTCTCAGATCGCCATAATATTCGAGCAGCTATCCTAAAGATCCCTCGTTCATAGCACATTCTGTTACGGCTGCTCTGACCGGCTCTTGTCTGGAATATCACGTGCCTCAATCGATGATGGACAGGTTGAGGATCCCTTTTGTGTCATGACCATCCCTCGTCCCTAGACTTGTTCAGCTCCATTCCCCTGTATTCTGCTCATCTCACATTATCTTCATAGATCACACATATTAGCACAATTTCGAGAGATAAATAGCCTTAATTGTCACAAGAATAAGCATTAACTAAGGTAAAATAATAATCAGTCTTACCTTGACAAATTAATGAATAAAGTGAAGAAAGTCAGTCTGATTGGCATGCTAAGCAGTGTAAAACAAGGGAAGAAGGGTGATTAAAGATGGTTAAAAAGGGACCAAATTCGGACTCAACATCTCCCCCCAACTACCATGTTGCATGTCCTCATGCAACCACCTGCTTCACTCAGAATCTGAATCCTGCATTGAGCTCTGTTCGTGGAGAGAAGAAAAATTGCAGGGAAACTCAGGTTTCTTATCTGCCTTCAGAAAACCTCTGTGAATAACCCAGAACTGCCAATATTTCTGCTCCTCTGCCCTAGTCATGGAAAAATCCCTGTTGTATGGTTCTGTTGGCCACCAAATAAGAGGAAATTTGAACTTTAAACCCAACCAGTTGACTCCACATTCCTTCATACACCCTACATAACCCTTGACTCTTAAGAGTGCATGTTTAAAATTTTTAAAGCAGTAGGGGTCCCTACTTTTCAGTGCAGAGGAGGCAGCCTGCCATCTGTGCCAGCTGCCATCTAATGCAACCTGCTGCTGCCTAGAAATAGATTTGGTACATGTGGATATTACCTCCTCCTGCAGTTTCATGATGTGTTGCTCCTGGGAAGGAATGGAAAGAAAACTTTTATACCGAGCCAAGAGAATGCCAGGATTCTGGGGTTCCTTACGGATCCATAAATTAGTATAGCCTTCATTGTGGGAAAAGGTCTGAAAAGACCTTTCCCACTGAACATGATTGTTCACAAAAGAGGCAAATTCTTGTAGCTGAACATCTCCCGTGAATGGAACAGGATTTGAGTGCCGATCCATAGGGCATGCTATCTCGTGCAGGTACAGTTCACATAGCAAGTTCTGCTCTTCAAAGTTACTCCCAAGAAATGTCTCCAAAAGTTTTTCTGAGGTTGCAATTTCAAATAGCCTTCCCTCCTGTACAGCTTTTAATTTGAACTAGACAAACTGCTCGAAAACAAACACTGGATAAGAGGAAGAGGGCTTCCTAGTGCCTATGAGTTCTCGGGATAGGTCATACATTTGATCCTTATCCTTCTGCATGGATGAGAATTTCTTCAATTTCTTTATCTCCTGCTGTAGCCCCTCTACCTGAACTTTGTGGCCCATACGTTCTTCAGCCCCCTGCTCTTCCAGCGCTCTAATAATTCTCTTATGCTCGTCCAACGCAATTGTCTTTTTCTGGTTTTCTTCCACCTGACTTCTCCATTTAATTACTTCCATCCTCAGGGCTGAAACTTCTGCTGTAAGATCTGAAATTTCCTTTTTATAATGTTCTTCCCGTTCTGCATCCAAATCAATAAAAATTTTGGAAGGGAGGAGTATTGTCTCTTGTGAGACAGTGTCTTCCTGCACTTCTTCTATGAGGGTTGCTGGTTCTTGTGTGACAGCAACATCTTCTGGATTTTCTTCCATAACTGCGATTGGTGCTTGCTGAGACACTGGTTCTTGTGAAACAGTGTCTTCTCCCTGATCCATCTGCATTTCCAAATCTGATTCATGTGCTGCTGGTTCTTGTGTGACAGCAACATCTTTCAAGCTCTCCTCAGCATCAACCTCCATTGCTTTGAAGGACATTGGTTCTTGTGTGACAGTGTCTTCCTCCTACATTCCTGGATTCAATTCTTGTGTTGTTGGTTCTTGTGTGGCAGCAACACTTTTCAAACTCTTCTCAGGATCCATCTCCATTGCTTTTGGGGACACTGGTTCTTGTGTGGCAGTGACTTCCTCCTGCATTCCTGGATTCAATGGTTGTGTTGCTGGTTCTCGTGTAGCAGCAACATCTTCGTTCCCCTGCTCTTGAGATTGGATATCTTCCCCATCATACAGCTCTTCCTTCAGGACTATCTGGAAACAACTGATGAGATGAGAGGCTATCAGCTCATTAATGAGCCAATATCATTGCGTCTAACTTACTATGAGACCATACAAGTCTTCTTTACCAAGGTCAAAGCACTATTTCTTCAGTTAAAATAGTGTGGCATAGAGATTAAAGATTATCATATTATATTTTCCATCTGTTCTAATCTAGGACCTTAGTATTCTATGTTTGTTTTGACATTCCACTCAAGCAAGATTACAACTAGAAATTAGAGGATGCATGTACTAGAAGAATTCATGAAGTCATTGACTCAGGAGTAGGAAAAGGTAGAACAAATGGGTACCATAAAATCCACCAAGGATAAATCCCTTTGTACTAGTATATAAAATCAAGCCAAAATAAAGAAGAAATATTTGAAGCAAAGAGAGAAAGAGAAGAAGCATTCAAATACATAAAACTCCATTTCAACTGATGAGAGTTTGAGATCTAGGAGGAGGAATACAAATAGAGAGATACCCACATATGTTTATTTCATAGTTTCACATCTTCAAATATCTTACTTCAGAAATAATATGGAGGGCATGACCAAGATCCTTGAGGAGAACAACATTGATGTTCCATAATTTGCAAGAAGATGGGAGCACAAGCAAGGAGATGGTAAACATGCACATGATATGTGTGAATGGGAGAAACCCATTTATAATATCTCTATTTCATATGAATTTGTTTCTGATTTATCTTCTAATAAATAAGAATCTGAATCCTCCAACCCTTCCTTGGAATAAACCCCAACCAGTTCACCGAAGCTTCCTCTAGAAACTAGTCATTTTTCACTAGGTTTTTATGTGCCTTCTGAAAGCTCTTTCCCAATCCATTCCGACCTTTCCCATTATGTTTCTGAATGTGATATACAGGATGATATACATTCTATGAAATTCATTGACTCATTTCCTGAACCATTTCATGACCAAAAGACCCAACAACCCTCAAGTTCACTAGTTGGAAAATCTCAAAATTGCCTAGTTTACAATGCTATGTAACCTGTGTATGTTTCTTTTATTTATTATATTTCCTTCATTGGTTGGAAATCCATGTCATTTGCATTCATGGGACTTCTGTTCCATATGTTTTTAATTTCTTTTACCACCCATGGTTCAAATTTCAAGTCTCCAGACCGTCCAAGTTCTCTCAATTGTCAATGTGGTCTAGTTGCTCACTCTACTCCCACTATGGACCCATTCACTCATGGAGACACCATACCTCAGATATTTTATTTTTTATATGAAATATATTCTTATATTTCAGAGCCTCATGATCTTTTTTATAGATTTATGAATGTTCTTCATCAAATTGGGAAGAATATTCATGGTTTTATTCATGATATGGAAGCTACACATGAGGTAGTTTTTGTTGAATCTTTTGATGTTATTTGGGAAAGAGTTTGCAGAGATATATTTTCCATGATTAATTATGATTCTTTATCAAAGTATTCTTTCATAAAAATAATTTCTTATTATTATCCTCCATCATCAAATGATGACCAACAAAGGGCCTCTCCACATGACCTTTGTCTACATCACTTTGATGCATGATCTTGGAATCCACAACATCTTCAACAAGTCCATCACCAATATATTGTTCTTTCAGCTAATTCAAGTGAAGTAGAGGACCTATTGAAGACATTTTTCATCATCTCTATCATGGCCATTCTTGAGGGAGGGTTTTTCACATGAGGTTTTGCCTCTTTTCTCGTTTTACATGGACAAATAAAATTTTTGTTGTAAGAGGTGACTTGAGCCTTAATTTCCAAGGCCTCAATAAAAATTTGGTATAAGTTGTACTAGGTTAGGATTAAGGGGGGGTGTTATAGAAATTAATCTACCTTAGTACCATGGTCTTACACCTAGGAGGAATTTTCATTTGTCTCATACTTATTTTATACGACCCTACTTAGGTTATACTGATCAATATTGGTATAATAGGTGATTTCTGGCTCGATAACTCACATTTGAGGTGCTCCACTTTGATCATCCTGATAATTGAGGTTCTCTAGTTTTATCATCCTAAAATTCCAGCTTCCCTCATTATTTACATACCACTTCTTGTTTCACTAGGGGCACTAGTGTGTGAATGTGGTTGTTTTATGGTCTTCTTGGGTGTTTATTGGCTCCTAGAGACTCTCCCACTCACATATGTGTTCACCCATGCCTATAATTCATGCATTTATGACTCTGCATGACACCATACATGTTCACACTTCAATTCATGACTATTTGGTTAGGTTTGGGAGCCTATTGGTCAACCTAGGGGGATTTAGGGGTAAGATTTTAGCCTAACACTTGTATGCATTTAGATAGCCTCCAAGGGCTCACACATTTTCCCCATTGTATTATAAATATGTACCATACACATCAAAAATATGTACACTAATATAAATATCATTTATTGGAACCATTCATATGTGTTATTTCATTCTCTTTTGTTGTTCTCTTGCATATTTTATCAATAACTTAGATTGTGAATATTTCTCTAGCTCCTAGATCTCACTGTGAAGCAATTACCACAAAAAGAGATCCACAACGGAAAAAATGCACTATAAGAAAAAAGGACTATGAAGATGGTAATGCTTGTGATGGACCTTAAAGGGTCATAACTATTGTCACATATGATGATGGGTTGTAAGAATTCGTTATTGTAATAGTCTTCAAATACATTCCTTTAAGGTTCATCAACAAATATATTTTCAATGATGCATTTTGTGAGGGTTGTTAAAGGTTCATTTCTAATTCTCTCCTTGGTGACACATCTAGTGACAATCCTTTAGTGTCATTCACTAATACCCATTGGTGAGGGTCATTCTTGTGACGATACTTAAAGGGTCATCACCAATGTCACATAACTAATCATCATGTTGAATCTATATTTGTTACAAAATGTTTTAATGCTACATTAGAACCAATTTACATACCATCAAAATCATGCCATCCGGATAATTAATTTATGTTATCCAGGAGAGAAGTATCACTCGTTCGAACTGTTAGTGCATTATAATGAATTAGGGATCACTAAATATAGTATTAGTTCTGAAATATTTTGAGATCAAAAGAGTTTTGTTATTCAAAGAGTTTTTGGTCATTTAGAGTCTCAAAAGTTAAGTAAATTTGGTCTTATTTTATCTTTTTGTCCTAACCCCTTAAACATTTATAAGTGGGTAGGTGTCATGTTTATAAGGCTTAGTCACATGTTAATATTATTTACATAATTCTTTATCATGTATTATCATTTATAGGTTCGTTTTTAAATCATACCATGGAGTCACATGTCTCCAAATTGGTCTAGAGGTTATGATCAATACTGATGGCTAATTTAGTCCACATTACAAAATTTCAAATGAATTCAGAGCATTGGTCATGTCACCATGTTGTTTACTTAAAACAAAAGTCTCTATATCATGATTAGCCATCTAAAGGTCAGCTTTTACTTGTAAAGTCAGTCTTGATTCATAATCATAATCAACAGTAAAGTCAAGTTATCCCTGCAAAAGTCCCTAAAAATTTACAGCATGTATAATCTCATTAAGTCAATTTTGAAATTCCTCAATTTACACTAGTGGTAATAATTTCCATGGTTAAGTTGTCCATTCTCCTAAGAAGATTCATAAATCAGATGTTTTATTACTGTAAATTTCACATGGTCATGTTTTAAAGAATTGTTACAACACTAGTACAAGTGATCAATTTCGCCATAGCAAAACGTGGCAATATCCATGGAAAAGCGTGGATATTGCCACGTCTAAGTGTTTTTTGTTCCGTGGAAACTATTCCGTCACAATAGAGACGACCCCTAATTTACGTCGCAAGAGCGACAATGTTCTATATTTCATTAGATGTCTAAGCCGTCGCTATATCCACACCTGGCCGTCTCTGTATCCACGCCTTGTCGTCGCTATAGCCACGCCTTTCCGTCGCTATAGCCACGCTCTGTATAAGATTTTTTTAAAAATGCAAATCCAAGACGTCACTATAGCCACGCCTTTCCATCGCTATAGCCATGCCTTTTTGTCGCTATAGCCATGCTCCGTATAAGGTTTTTTTAAAAATGCAAATCCAAGACATCTCTATAGCCACGCCTTTCCGTCGCTATAGCCATGCCTTTTCGTCGCTATAGCCACGCTCCGTATAAGGTTTTTTAAAAATGCAAATCCAAGACGTCGCTATAGCCATGCCGTTCCGTCACTATAGCCACGTCTTTCCGTCGCTATAGCCACGTTTTTCCGTCATAGTATCCACGGTTGGTGAATTTAAAAAAAAAAAATACTTGCAGCCGTCGCTTAAGCAACGGTATTTGAAACTTAAAAAAAAACAAATTACCTGGATTATCTGCAAAGACATATTTGAAGGTAAAATCTACAGTGATATGCTCTTAGATTTGAAAACATAACAACGCTGGAAATCTGAGAAATCTTAAGAACATATGCTAGCTTTAAGCTTATAGAGTTTGTACTTGGAACTCTGACAAAGTTTAGAGGAATTATGAGCAAAGAAAACACAGGGAACCTGATTCTCTCAACTGTAACTTGAACATGCCCCCTGTACATTAATTTTGGATGCCTCTCAGTTGCAGTAATGATACTGATCAACCAGCTGAAGAAGGCTTGAAAAGAGTTCAAATCTAAAATATTAGGCCTTACCAGCCTCAAAAGATTGAAGAGCTCTTTAAAATTGTTCTGAAAGAGGGTGCCTGACAATAAAACCTGTCTCCTCGTATGTATTTGGGAAAGAGCATGGAGTATGTTGGTGCCCTTGTTGCGTTGGAAATGCCCTTCATCTAAAACCAACAGTCCTGGTCCCTCAAGTAGAATTTGTTGGCAAGATTGTGTCATTTGATTTTCTGATTTTTCACAGACTATACTTGAGAACTGTGAATAACTTACAAGGAGAATACTCTTCTTTTCTTTCCATTCTCTCAACGTCTAAAGCTGGTTGCATACGTTTATGCCTTGTTGGTTACATCATATAGGTTATAAACAGGGTTCTCCTCCACTCCCCATTTTTTAAACTCTTTCATCCATGAACCCAAAATGCTTTTGGGTGCTACAATCAGTGGCCTTTCCTTTGGGTACTTAGTCAAAAAACTTTGAATAAAGCTAATCATAAGGAATGCCTTCCTTGTTCCTAGTGCATGTGCCAAAATGCAGCCACCAGGTTCTTCAGCTATAAGGTTCTTTTGCAAAAATTTAAATCCATCAACTTGGTGTGATTTCATGTGTTTTTTTAGACGGGGATGCAAAACAAGTTTCAGTACAGGGGTACTCTGCTATGAGCTTTTGTAATTAAATGACTCAGCATTGTTGATCCCTAAGATAGTCGCCAAGTCCCGATTAGGGGCATGCCTGGAATGTTTTGCTTCTTTCCTAGCCTGTACAAATGCAAACAAAATGTTTTAGACTATGTTTTACACAATTTATTCAATCAAATATGCATTTGCAAATGAGTATGCAATCGTGCATCAATATTTACATTAGTCCCAAACAAGTAAATGAAGTAGACTCTAGAATTATATATATAAAGACTCTAGATTATAACAGTAGATGAAGGAAACAACATCAAAAATGAAAATTATTAAAATGAAACACTAAAACTAAAGCAAAAAACACAACACTTTACTAATAATCACATATGAGTTGACAAAGAGCAAATGTACACCATAATTACCATGCACTGTCGATCCATCTGTCAACAAATACTTAACTTTACGTGGATCTGTTTCCCCAAGAGCAGGAGAGAGAGATGATGCTTCTTCCTGAAGCAAAAATTGACACTATTGCTGAGAAGACCAGAGCTGATATGAGATACGACATCTCTAGAAGATTTATTTCTCCTGTAATAAACAACCCAAAAAGGAGTGATGTCCAACGTTATTATGGAAATACAATACTCCTTTATACACCATTTCATGATAGGAAATGGGAAGATGGGAGGATTAAGAACATACATTACTTTTTCAGAGCATTTCCAGATAATGGGTTATGGAGACTAATGGTGGAAGATGCCTATGGTGCATGTGGGTGTTCCCTAATTCATAGGTGGGAAAATTCTAGGTGTTTTTTTGGGCCCTTTTTGCAGCCCTAAGGAGTAAGTATGAGTACTCCTGGTTTTCTTTCAAACCTTAGATGGAAGTCCTAGGAATACCTAAGCATTCAAAATGCAACTTGCACCATTAT
>LPNX010082461.1:239791-252026 GCA_001517045.1 Pseudotsuga menziesii | reverse complement strand
AAAAACAAACTTCAGATTCTTGGATTCGCTTGAGACAAACTATTTAGTGATTCATCAAATGAGTGTACTCATTTGATAATAGTATGATGATTTTTAGACCCGAGAGTTTAGAGGCCATTGAGGCCTCAATCTTTCCGTTTTCATTGAAACATCAAGTGCATTTTTTTATATTCACCCTTATATGCTATATACATGGGCACACTCTATATTTTTTATGTCTAATGCTTGGATCTGTTACCTCTCAAACCCTCACCTCCCGAAATAAATTCCTACAGTTCAAGTGAGCCCTTGGTCGAACTAGGAGGTGTTGGCAATGTCACCTCATAAACCCTCTTCAGACTTTAGGCCAGCCCTTCTCCAACTCAAAGGAGGCTTCCCTAGAATAAGATTACTAGAACTTAGTAAACGGAATTCAAGATAAATAATAGATATCCTAGAAAAACAGTATGATGAGTTTAAAAAATAAATTGGATAAGTCAACCAAAGACTAGTGTCTTAGCACTGGGCAAAAGGGGTGAAATCAAGGTTCAATTGGAGTCTATCTTAATAAGTAATAATGGCAATTGAGTCTGAAACATACAAGCTACAACAAACCATTCCTTGTTGTGCCAAACTGCAGGAATATAACTAGAAAGATCACAAGAGTTAATGAACTCCAACAGGTACGGAGATTATGATTACCCTTAATGAAATGTGTGTGCATTTATGATTTAACCAAGCATAGAGAAATAATGCATTCATAAACAACCTCCCATGGATAACATAAAGGAAAAGAAATTAAGTTACCAATACTTCATCTCAATATTGTTGCTAGGTTAGAGAGGTTACCCATCTACTTCAAACGGTTGGTATCAATGTTATTGGAACCAGACCAGAACCAATAAAACTGGTCGGACCAATAGGTTTTAGGATTTGTCAGGTTCAGTTCAGTGTTTCTAACCAAATATGGCCAATTATGTACCGAACATGCTGTTTTATACCTGAACCGACTGGTTCCGTACAGAACCAGTAATAAATGCCCAAACCAGCTGGTTTTATATAAGTCCATACAACATGGTTTTGAAGATGGAATTTCCATGGGATATGAGGCATTTTCCAATTTGACACTAGAGTACCTAATCCTGAAAAATTGTCTGAGCAGCTCCTGGAACAAAGTTGAATGCATTACAGTTATCAACCACTGAGTTTTACTACGCCTGGAAAGTGTCCTTTGGACAGTCACATGGTTACCTTTGACTGGCCTTGAAATTCAGATATGTTTCGACAGTCACATGGTTACCTTTGCTGGGTTTATCTTTTCCATTTGCTAGAAGTTGTTCTCGACATACTCAGACTTGGCTCTTCACACACAAATTTGATAAACTCGTCATTAGCAAATCTACAAAATATACAAATAGAAGGTACGAAAGACCATGAGACAAAAGCAACATATGAAATACCATGACACAAAAGTATTATAAGACTACTAAAATTTGTACCTGAAAGTAAAAGATCGCCAAGAGTCATCCACTAGTTGCATTTTGATCATGAAGACTTGCATAAATGATAAAAGACAAGAAAATTATATCAGTAAATAATATATAAGCAAATAAACAGTCATTTATAAATGTAAAAAATACTAGGAATACAAAAGTGGCCATATACCTGAATGAGATTCTCTTGGTTTCAAGAATAGGTTATTCTTTACTGAACAGGGCCAACCACGTGAAGGTGGAAGCTCATATGGCCCCTCCCCCCCCTCACATCGCTCTCAATTCCCCTTGCCCTTTAAATTATTTTGTTTACATAGAAAACTAAACATATAAACATTGAAACATCAAATCACATAAACATATAAACATCGAAACACAAGAAGGTAATCCATACAAACAACGTTTCATGTTAACATCGATATAAAATACAAGTCATGATATTTTACAATTTTCTCTTCATGTGACTTTGTTTTTTTCGATTCAAAAAACCAACAAGTGGCATCTCAAATTCATCATTTTGCAATGTATCTACTGAGCCCTGTCCTTCTGTGGTTTGTGTAATTTGCGTGCCCTCATGTACCATACTCCTGGTACGTCGCTGAACAGGGCGTGGAGGCCGCTATGAACGGGAAAGAACTACAACAACGAAAAGACCATTTTTCTTAGGTTGAAAATTGATTCAAATCACTATTTCATTGTTTCGATAAACATTACAATATCGCTTTTTACCTGTTTGTCTATCTGTGAAGGTCGCTGTTCCGACTACTTCAGTCATTTGTTCCTCTTCCAGTTCATCCTCGTGAGCTACATGCTCTTCCATTTAAAGAATGAAATATGTAAGTATACGTAAAAAAATAAATATCTAACATCAAAATACATATATATATTTCTAAAACTTGCTACCTGAATCCCTAGCCTGCTCCACATTATCATCCAACGGGTCCTCCCCAATATGAATTGGCACCCTCCCAGTACCGCTGGATTCACTGCTACGGCTGCACTGTTGTTGCCAAACAAACATAAAAATATAGTTATTGTTCTACTGTGGGAAAATATGAAGCAAGAATGACTTTCAAATGTCCTTATTCATTCTATTTTCCTGCATTCCCACAATTGGGCTGATTGGAGTCTACCCCAAGCTTTTTCTATGCTCAACCACACTTTCAAAACCATACTTGAAACCAATATTGAGGTCTTCCTCGGTGGCGGCATTTGCGAATGTACTTCCCTGCAATATTGCAAAGAGAAGTTTATTATTAGATAGGACGCAGCATATTATGCGCTAGTCTAAAAGGACTCAAGAACTCAAAGTTCAATACTGTTCAATATGCTTAAAAACAATGAAAACTATTCTAAGAAAACTATGAATTTAATTAGTAGGCACAAATCTCAAACCCCAACACTTGGTAAGATTTCAAAAATTTTTATAAAACGGAATATTGCAAATTCTTACGATTCGGTGCCTCAGTTTTCTGTAGCCACCCTGGCCCAGTTTATGCTGGCCAACCTTATCCATTCTTTCCTTGGTTTCCTTGGAGGTGTCAGGCAACCTATTTATGAAATTTATGACATATGTTAAATGTATGATTTGTTGCTTGACACAAAACATAAAATAAAATTGAGCATATCGCAATAGTATAATTATACGTCATGTACCTTGCGTTATCAGTCCGTGGTTGTTTTCCTTGATTTCTTAAAAAAATAAATTTGGCATCAACCATAAGTGCCTTCCACTCTTGCTCCAGTACCATGGGAGGGCACTCATGCTTGGGGTTGTCTACCAGTTTTCCCCGATATTGGTCCCTGGTATATTTCAAACCATCTCTAGCTAACTTTAAAACCACTTACTTGTTGAAAGTGTCTCCGAACAAGTAAATCATGTGTCTAATCAATTCATCTTTTAAATTGTTGTTTTCTTTTTGCCACCCTGTGCGAATGGTGGGCCCAAACAGCTCCAATGCTTTGTCATTTAAGTGTCTGTAGAAGAAATTATTACCTGCATAAACATTTACAGCTTAATTTATAATATTTTCAGAATATGTCCATTTCAATTTAATGAAAAACATTGATGAAAACAATTAGCCATATTTTGTATTTTCATAGGAACACATGCTTCATCGACTAGAAACATCACATCTAGTGATCTGGTGCTTTTGACTCGTGCTGCTCCAGGAAAAGTTTCCTGTCCATCTACAGTAGCTTCACTCCAGCGTCATGTGGAGTCCCAGGTGGCTCCATCTCATCATCATGCTCCATGTCATGATCATGCTCCATCTCATCATCATTCCCCATCTCATCATCATTGCCCTCATCATTGGCTTCGAGGAAATCCTCAAAAAGCCTCATTGGTACCTTGATTTGAGGAGATTTTTTATGCAATGGATGGTCACTGCTACCAATACATGTCTTTGCAGGTTCTCTAGCCTGGGGTTCCAAAAATTCCTACATACGGAAAACATCGAGTTGATAAGAACATTTGCAATAATAGAAAACATATCATCAAATATGAAATCATGTTAAAGCTTATAAAAATGTTAATCAATGACACTTCCCCCATAACCCTTTATTTTTTGTTGTAGCTCCACCATCATTGCCTTGTCATCATCTGTCTTGGGCCATTTGCAAGCAAAGGCTAGTAAATCCTTGTTTTCCCTTTTGAGGGCCAAATAGACCGTTTTCATTGGGTCTAGGGAGGTGAAAATTTCTTCCTCACTTACATTGTCATCCACATCCATTGCACCATACTAAAAGCATGAAACAATAAAATCAAGGAAATTAATTGTAACATCATTCAAAAATTGTTCACCTGTAAAATAATTGTTGTAGTATCAATAAAACTTACCGGATGTGGCGTAGTGGCTGGTGACTGCCCACGGTCACCCCGTGCCTGCTAAGGCTCCACGGGTGACTTCCCATAGTCACCCCGTACCTGGTGAGACACTGTAGGTGACTTCCCACGGTCACCCCGTACTTGCTGAAATATTTAACAAAAAAACTGAAATCAATCAATAAAATCTATGTACATAATTGTGGACAGAAAAAACTGAAATATTTAACAATTACCTGTGGAGGCAGTATGGCGTGTGGCCTTCCACGGTCACCATGTATCCTAGTAGTCGCGGGTGCGCCATGAGCACTGCCGTCACCCTGACACAATAAATCAATTAGTAGAAGTTGTGCAAATAATTGTACCATTAAGAAAAAAGAGGTTTTGCAAAAATTTCACCATATACAAAAAGTATAATATGCATGTTACTATATCGATTGTAGTCATCAAAACATTTGCTTATTCTGGTCGAATTAAGTTACTATATTTAATAATTACCTCACGAGACAAGTTGGCTTGTGACCTTCCACGGTCACCATGTATTGTGCTAGCAGCATTTGACACATGTATATTCTAAAATGCGATTTCAATTTCCTTCGAACAATAGCTATCACTCATGGTTCAATCATGCAAAATACATGGAAGAACTGGGCTCTTCAAATGAATGCAATCATAACACTGATGTTCCTTGCAAAAGGTGGCAGAGCATTTTAGTGCAAGATCAACAAATAAATAATTATTCCAAATTTATGACAATTTTGGGAGATGTATCACCATATTCAAAGGTAGTTCTAATGCTAAATGAAGCATCCCAATACACCTGGCAAGTTATCTATCAGTTCCAGTTTTATTTGCAAACAATTGTGGATTTAGTTCTTTGGTTATCAAATCCTAGTCTTTCTTGGTTGGTTTTTTATAATTGGTTTTTAGAGGGATTTCGATCCACAAATTTTGGATCTGAACTGATAGCATTAATTCTATATATTGTAAAACTGAGTTTGCAAAGGGGTTCAGTTTTGGAGGCTCGAGAGAGATGAAGAAGAACCCAAATTTTCACCTTCTTGAGCGAGTTTGCTATGAGCCAATTCAATGTTCTGATTGTGAATATGGAATGTGATACATCCTACAAGTTATCTAGAATATCTAATTTAGGAGCTTTGATTTCCATGTCCAAATGCATTTTTATAGCCATGACGAGGGTTGATAATTATTGAGAGTCCCTAATTTGAGAAACATTCCAACATGAGCAACTTCATAGCAAGTCTTAGGGTTTGTAGGCTTCTAGGCCATAAAAATGCAACAAAGCTCCCAAAATTCACTAAAGCCTTTTTTAAGGTCAACGTCTGACTTTTAGTTGATTAGGGTCTTATGAAGAGGGTTTTCAGTTTTTGAAATTTAATAGGGCAGATAAAAGGAAAGGCTATTAGATTTGGGTTTTGGAGTCCAAGAGGCTAGGGCATTAAGAACACTACAAGCTTGTTATCTTTCATAGGCAGTGCTTCCCATGCCAACCCACCTCATTTCATCCAAAAATTTGTAAAATTAAAATACAATTCTACAGCTAATAAATTTGTTACAGTTAAAGGTGGAGTGCGTATTATGCATCATAGCCAAGAAAGGGTGATCACCTGAGAATTGAGTAGGCTGGGTAACTAATGGTTACAAAGTTAGATCCCAGAATAGAGAAAACCCTCCATCAAAGTGGACAGAGAAATAGGGAGACGTGTTGAAAAGTATCTTCATAACGATGCTGCAACATCACAATCCCAAAATATATGATTGATGTTTTTTCTGCCACTCTGCACAAAGGCCATCCATAGGCTAGCCAAAATGTGCTTGCTATCTAGCCCTTGATAATGCGTTAATCAGTTACTCTGAAGTCTGAACATGAATGGTCAGGCGTATTATTTAACCAGGGGTATCTCCATCTAACATCAATTCATTTGAGCCACGCTTCTTCGGGGGTCACTGACTTTCTAAGAGACTGGTAGAGGAGCTAAAATATTGGAAGCAACTATAAGTAAAACATCTCTATTCTATTCACAGTTACCTCAGATGTCTGTCACTGACACAGTGCGTTCTTCATAAAGTTTTGTTCTCTGCTTCCAAAATCACTCATACTGGCTCAGTTGATGTTACATAATACGGCTGGCTGAACCCTACCTAGAAGCAAGTACTGGATGGGGCCATTTTTAGTTTCTCAAGGATATGTGGGACTCAATGGTTTTCAAATTAGAAAATAATTGAAAAAAAAAATTGAAAACAAACTGGAAACAAGTTTCAATACAACTTTTTATACCCTAGATGGCCATCAATTTTCAAGAAAGAACCCTGCTTTCTAGCCTGTCAATGAATATACGAGATATGGCTGTGAAAACAAGTGGAAAACTAGGGGCATATTTTCTTGAATTCATAAGCCTGCTAATTTTCTTGAATTCACAGAAACCCCAATCGAGCAATAGACAGTGTGAATCCGAAGCCACGAGGAGGATAGAACCCAAAAGGGTCTCAAACTCAAAGGTGGAAGCATTAAAAGACATACATGTACAGACATGTTCGATGCTCATGGATGAAATTGGAGGGTGATAGGAAGCCTGCAAGCAAATGCGTTCACCTGGGCTTTCTCGAGCTCCTAGCCAAGGGGAGCATCTCTCTCCAGCTCCCAGAAACCATGAAGCCAACGCGTTCGGGGCCTGTTTGGAGGGTTGGACGAAATTGTGAGGAGATGCGAGGGTTGTGAGGGATGAAATTGGAGGCGGCAAATGGCAAATGCCTTCAAGGTAATTAGTAATTGTTTTTTATTGTGTAAATAAATAAAACATGATATAAATTATTTATTATATAGGTTTGAAAGTATAAATAGGCTTAAATGTTAAGGTTAGTATTTACATAAATAATAAATGTATTTTTTAACAAATATTGGTTTTACCCTAAACTCAATTCTACTACAAATTCTATTAGTTTACAGCTGATTGAAATAACTATCTTAGAGATATTTAAATCAAGATTTGAATGAATTTTAATTTAAATATAAACATGTCATTTTTAAGATAGATTTGTGTTAGAAGACCATTTATTTGGTAGAAGAGAGCCAAAATCTCATAGTCATATAGAATGAGAAATGGACCTAATCGAGTTGGCATAATAGCAAGGAATATAGTTATGGTTCTCCAGAATATTTTGAAGAGGGGATTGTCTGCAAAGACATATTTGAAGGTTTTTCAAGTGATTGAGATGCAATATAAAAGAATTATAAGGTAGGATCTATGATAGTTATGATCATGACATTAGATACACATTAGATCAACAACAAAAACCATGGACATTGAGATTCATATAAAAAATTAATGGTCGAATAACCCAGACAAACCAAGTATATAACTAGCGGTGATATAGGGTTTATGTTTCTAGGGATGAGCTTCTCTTGGTTTCAAGAATAGTTCATTCTCTACTAAACAGGGGCAACCACATGGATTTGGAAGCTCTAATTATGCCCCCTCCCCACCCCATCACATCACTCTCAATTCCCCCATACCCAAATTGAAATAATAAAGAAAGTCTAAAATATTATATTATACAAAATAAAAACATATAAAGATCATCATATAAAACACATACCTCTATATATCATTCATCTTCTTCTTCATCAAACTCAATATCTGTAGTAGGATCTAGNCATCATATAAAACACATACCTCTATATATCATTCATCTTCTTCTTCATCAAACTCAATATCTGTAGCAGGATCTGGATGTAAATAGATATTGCTGAAAATCTCGTTCATATCATCATCATCATCCGTGTCATTTTCACTTATATAGTCATCGAGATCGTCACTGAGTTCTTCGGCTTCTTCATCTAACACATTGATTGCAGCAACCTGCTCATTATCTTCATCATCGTGATCTTCTTCTTTAGGATCATCTTCATCAATATCTAACTAATTATACCTTACTGGTCTTCCTCGTGGATCATATCTAACAACGTATGACCAACTTGCTTTACCTGGTACCTCTGAGTAAAAGACTTGCTCACATTGACTTGGAAGGACATAAGGCTCTATACCCGGTTCAAATTCCCTTGTATTAACCATGGTAAATCCATTAGCGTGCTCAATAACAGTTCTTTCAGGATCACGTTCATGCATCCGTAGCCTGTACCATTTCACCTCAAACAAAACTATTTTAAAGGAATTAAAATCACACTCAATTATGTCCTCCAAATGCCCATAGTACCTATTCTCTGTTTCTTCTGGATGTCTGTCACTTCTAGAGGAAACATTGGTGACCTTAAACACTGTGGTTATCCCACTATTTAAGGTTTTCATCTTATCATCCAACGATTTGATACGAAATTTACGACCATTACACCACATACCCTTGTGGTGTTTCAACTACAACATGGACAACAAGTGAAAAAAAATGCATTGTAAATAAATATTAAACGTCATACAGGGCTTTGTACTAAATATATATTTCAAAATATAAAAAAAAAGCAATTACACTGAAAAATGGAATTGACTAGTAAAATACGTGTATAAACAATTTACTTGCCTGCTTATCTTTTAAACCATAGGCTAAATCTACCTCCCTTTGCGATGTAAGATCAGGATGTTGATGTCGATGATGATGCACTGTTTTAATCATCTTACTGATCCCCTCCCATGACAACCTACCAAAGTATTCCTCACAATCTTCTATCCAATGCTCCATCCAATCAAGGTTGTTCGCAATGTATAAGTGTAAAGCATCCACTAGTACAAGTGATCAATTTTGCCATGGCAAAAACGTGGCAATATCCACGAATAAGCGTGGATATTGCCACGTCTAAGTGTTTTTTTTGCCGTGGCAACTTTTTCGTCGCAATAGCGACGACCCCTAATTTGCCGTGGATATAGTGACAATGGAAAAACCCCAGGTATAGCGACGGGGATGCTATACCTGCGACGACAAACTTGGAAATGTTCCACAGCACGCCATCACTGTATCCACGCCTTGTCGTCGGTATATCCACGGCATGCCGTCGCTGTATCCACGCCTTGCCGTCGCTATATCCACGGCACGTCGTCGCTATATCCACGGTACACCGTCGCTATATCCACGGCTGTGAAATTTTTTAAAAAATTGCCGTCGCTATATCCACGGCTATAACTGTTTTTAAAAAAAAATAAGAATTGCCATATGACCAATTCCATGTGGAAGTAGGTCATAATCCTTACATAATTAGCAATTTGAACGAAGTTTCTCACCTGTGAGAAGAACGTGATGGCTAATTCCGGAGGTGTAACTCAAAAGGCCTTTCTCTATATATGCAGGCCCAGCTGCTCAAGTCCATGACCAATACTACATAGTTCACCATATTGTCTTCCATGCAAGTGCAATGGATGCAATGCATGGCTTTCTATTAATGTTATTAGTTCCTAGATGGAAAATGATACATTTAGTGCCAACAATTTTGGGAGATATGTTGAAGCATTTCGGCCTCTCCAAGACCTCAAAATTGGAAATCTAAGTGACACATTTCTAGAAAGAAAACATGTATATTCTGCACAATTGCAATGCCAACAGTCATGCAAGACATACCTAGGAAATTACTATCCTCGCATTCAAATCACCAAAATGCCACAAGTGTAACTATATGGATCAACACCTTTTAAATAAAGCCTCAGTTGAGTAAATATTGATGCAATAATTTAATACCAATAGAATTCGCACAGTGACAAAAAAAATAAAACTCCTGCATCAGTATCTAGCTTGAGGCTTGTCAAGTCTAAAATTTTCCGTCTTTACACTGTTTACAGCCTTTACTTAACAAGCAGAGCCATGCTATAATGCATTAATTCACATGAAAACAAGTATTGGTGTCGAGTGAACTTTGGGCTTTATAAAAAGAAATTTGGACCTCTGCTGAACATAGTAAGCGTTCATGTTACAAAACAATAATACCAAAAGAGCTACAGCTTGATGTGAATAAAGATCAATTTTAACAAGATATAGACAAGGCCATTAAAGAATTCATAAAGAGCTAAATCTGTAGATACATTTATTCAGAGAATGTAAAAATTTCTTGCAGAAGCTTTCGTTGGTTTGACAAGTTGAATATTGTACAGGACCCAGGCCAAAAGACCATGAAAAGAATAACCAAGGCCAGGTAATTGCTATCAGTTGGGTTATTCATAAGCACACAGAATGTGCTTACATTAGCAATGTAATCTACTCGCTATTATGGATATTATATATTGTTAGAGTTAGTGTCTATGTCAACAAAGTGAACAGAAAATGTCTAAACATGGGTAGTTTTGAAATGGTGGATGAAGATTGATAGAACAACGAGTATTGTTTTTATAGGTTAGTCAAGTCTAGACTAAGCAATGGCAAGGCCATTACACTACCAAAAACTGCCATTAGTAGAACCAATAGCCATGTAGGGAAATTCTTTGATCCTCCATGCTTCAGTCCTTTCTGTACTGTCTCTTTGTCATTGTGTCTGATCCCCTGTGATTGCTCCTGACCAACAGTTGTGGAAGATTTTGCATCCCCATTATTTGATGTCGATTCAGACTTCATGTTTTCAGCTTTTTGTTGTTCAGAAATCAAATCGGGTTTTAATATTAAAAAACAAAAGCCTTAAACTCAACCTCTTTCAACACTCCTTGATAAACACACAGCATTCTAGTTTACCAAAAAACTTTAACACTTGCACTTTATGGTAGTAACTGAAATATTACTTGCTCTCTCGCTTGAAAACCCAAGATGGTTCTTATGGAACCAGTCCTCACAGATACAGCACTGAATCATCTCTCCTTGGTTTTCCCCATTTGGGTCAGGATATGGTCTGTGAAAGGTACAGTACAAGCCCTTGTAGTTCTGACTGTAAGAATTGTTATGATTTTCGGTGTCTTTGTCTGGAATAAGCTTACAAGAGATACTGCCAAACTTTGAATTCCCGCAGTCACATCTAAATCGTCTTCTCGTCCATAACTCTACCACCTTGCCCAAGACAAAATGAGTGAGTATGGCCAAAAGGAAAATAGAATGCATTTAGCTGAAACATATACTAAGAAGCCATACAATATTGTAGCCTCATTATATGTTGTACTAATAATAACCACACATAAGTTTATAAACATGCATAGATTGTATAAGTGGTATGCCAATTCTACCGTAAAATAAGGTCCAAGCTCTACCTATGATAGTAGGTCTGGGGCTAACTTAGCACATGATCCACAGAATTTTGAAGAACAAAAATTACTCCCATTACAAAGTTCCATCCAGAGTATGTCTATTTTTGAAGGCTGTGTGCAGACCACAAAAGAGTAGCTGCTGACTTCTGAGAGAAATCATTATTGCACAATGATAAAAGTGGCCCCTCGAGTTTTATATATGTGAGATGCACATCTCGTCAAATTCAAATCTGGGCTAGGCAGTGGTACTTACTACTAATAATATAGCTGAACTTAATCTTTCCCTTCTGCTCTTTGTTAGAATTGTGATTGTGCTGTGCCTCTTAGAGGAGCTGCGTTTGATGCACATAATCTCTTTAATCAATAAAAAATCTTTTGGCTTTGTAATTAATATGACATCCTCGATCTTCCTCGTCAATATTAAAATGCAATTTTATAATTTTTACTATTTCTCCTTACACCTTTGGACTGGCAGTGTGATAATGCAGATAAAAGGTTTATCTAGAGAAATGTAGAATGCACTATAGAGACGTGGTACTGTTGTTGTTAAAATGCTCTATGGATTTATTGAATAGGCGTTTCTACAGGTTTCACTAAAGCACCAAATAACGTAAAAGGGGTTATTATTCCAGATATTACAGCTTATCCTCCCCAAATCATTCAATAAGTGTTCATATGAATGTCTTTTCATTCTAAGAAGACATTGGCATAGGAGATGAAATTGAACAATATGTCATTGCCCAATCAATTTA
>LPNX010082461.1:97324-225181 GCA_001517045.1 Pseudotsuga menziesii | reverse complement strand
AAATGACAATATTGAAGACTTTGATGAAAATATTATTGTGCGTTTGAATTTCCCATATAAAAAAAAAAGTCCCTTTTTGCATGCATGTTGTTCTAATCTAAACTATTATTGGGCGTTTGAACTTTCCATATAAAAATAAAATAAAATCCCTTTTTACATGTATGTTGTCTTAAACCAATTCTAGTAGAAGGCATTAAACCTTGAAAGAGGACACATAAGCTACAAAAGAAGAAAAATCTTTCAAGCGAATTCATCCAATACTACCAAAAAAAAGTTAGTAAAAGAAGAACATTGTGAAGATAAGAGGATGAAGGCCTAAAGATAGATCTCTATCCATGTTTGGAAGATTGGAAATCATTTAGTATGCATCATTTGAAAACACAAACTAACCTTGCACGTTTAAAATCCGAACTATGTAGATCTAGATTGTTCACCAGCAGGAGATGGAAATAATAAACAGATTTAACAATCACCCGAAAACAGTGCTGCAACAATGGAAAGTGTGAAGAAAATATCATTAAGGTCTTCATTTTTATAGAACTCTTAGACGTCGCTATAGCAACGGAAAACATTGACTTTTTGCACCCTAGTTCAAGTTGACCGTTGTAAAAAGCCAGTAAAATCTCAATGCCCTAGGTCAACTTGATGGTGTCGTCGCTATAGCGACGGATAGCCATGGATACAACAACGTCTAGCTCTTTAGTCGTGGATACAGCGACGGATAAGATTCCCTGCGTGGATACAGCGACGGCTAGGAGTGGATACAACGACGCCTCATTCCTGTTGCTTCTGATTGTACACCAAAAAGTAAGAAACGTGGAAAACCTCCGTGGAAAAATCTGCTCTTTTGTACTAGTGCAAATTTCCAGCTGCAAAAAAAACACAGTACGCTCCAAATTCTCCAGTCGTTTTGAATTCTCTAGTCATTGTGAATTCTCCATTCGCTGTGAATTATCTACTTTCTATGAATTCTCTAGTATGTGTGAATTCATCCTATTCATTGTGATTTTCTTAGGTGCTGCAAATTTTCTTGTTTGTTATGGGTTTCCTGAACTAGATTGTGAGAAGGAAATGTATGCACATTATGGATAAAGAGAAGAAGAACAAATACAACAAAGTAAGGTAAATGGTCAGGTATGAACCCAAAGATTTGAAATTACTAGAATCAGAACATTATTTTTCATAGTTGTTTCAAAGGGTAGGTTATCTAAGGTTTTTCCAGAAACTTGAAGGAGGACCCATGTAGGTTACAAAACAATTTTCATTGAATTACGATGGGGTGCAAACAAATATTAGTTCATTGGAGTTATTTTATTCACAAAGAACAATTGTAGTTGCAACAAAAATGATAAGCAGTGGTGAAAAATTGTTTAAAGGTATGGGTGTTGAAGCTTATTTTTGCAATGGGTTCCTTAATCTAGAATTCAAGGATGAGAGCCTATCTGTTGGGGTCCCTAAGACACATATTCTACACAAATTTCATCATTTTCTTAATGTTATCCAAAATTATTTTACATGTGAGGACAGATTCACCATAGTATACAACTGTCACATCAGATTGCTTATGTACTTCATAGGTATAAAATCTATGAACGTGCCCTTTTATCTTCATAAGAGTTCAGGGGAAATGGTAGATAAGGTTTAGTTGAATAATAAACATTTTGAGATTTCTTTGTTTCATTTTGGGGTGATTAAATTGTTATTTTTGGAGAATATATAGAGGAAAAATATGAGTTGGGAGTATTTTCTATCATCATTAGGATTCAACCCAAAATCCGTAGAAACCCCTCATGATAAGAAAAACACACCATCCCATGTTTAGAAAACCACTCAAGAAGAAGAAAGCACATCTAAGAAAAAGAGGGGAAAATAAATAAAGAATCCAACTTTTGAAGAGGATCAAGACATATATAGAACCCTTGATATTAGTATGAATAAACAAAAGGTAAGAAGAAACTAGTTTTAACTCCAGAAGTTGTCGAAGTTCTTGCACCAAGAAAGGATCTAACTAGATCATCAACAAATATTGAATCCCTTGTTAAAGATTATGTAATGGAAGAAACCCTAGTGGAGCAACATTCACCAACATCATGAAATATAATATAATGAAATGGTTAAATGCCTCAAGGTCTGGCTTAAAGGAGCATGGTTAATGGAAGTTTAGTTAAGAGAGAAAAACATAAAACAAAAAGAGCATATCAAAATCATGTAGTGAAAATAAAAGGAGAGATGAATAAGATTGAAGCTAATTCAAAGGAAACCAAGAAGACAGTCATAAGATGGTCGAATACATGAAAACATGTTTCCAATCTTAATAGGTAGATCAGAACCCTACAGGTAGAAAATATGCATTAAAGGAAGAAATTTAAAGGGTAAAAATAAAGGTTCCCAAGAAGAATCTGAAAATTATTTCTAGTGAAACAACCTAAAGGACTTAAGGTAAGGATAATGTTCTTTCACCCTACATTTTTCCTAAATAAGAGATTTTTTCAAGTATGTCTCTTCTTACATATAAATGTATGGAGGAAATTCGAAACCCTAGCCTATGTTAATAATTTTTCTGAAAATGTGGATTTCTGAAGAAATGATAGACCGTGTTAATTTACAAAGATGGGATGGCATACAAATTTGAAGAAAAAATTTCAACCATAAGAGGCCAAAGCATTTGAATCATGTTTAAAGTGCTACCAAAGTCTATAATTAGGGTTTTGTGGGTCTTTGGGAGTTTTTCTTTCAAGCATATGTTATCTTACAAATATTTTTCTACATCAAAGGGAAGAGGCAGGTGACCATAGTTTCATTTTTTGTATCATCTTATCAAGAAAATTGAATAAATAACATATAATTTGCAGCATTATACTCACTGAAATTCTCATTGAAGTTGATAATTTGCAGTGTCTAGATCACTCTTGATTGTGCAAGAAAATTATTTCTAGAAGATTTCCAACTATAGCATATGATTCCACATTATCATCAATGTTGGATAATATGAATATGATGTTCATCGCATCAAATCAAAAATATCATACATTAAAAGAGTTGCATTCATTTATTTTGAATTGTAAATCCTACTTTGTAGGATATAAATTGATTTTGTCTTTAATATTTTATAACTATTTTCTATTTATAGAAATTGAAGGGATTTGAAATCCTCTTAAATTATTTGTAATATTTTTGTATATATCGATTGAGAAAGATAGGATTAAGGTTGGTTCAAGTTTCATTAGAAGATACTATTAGTTGTATTTGTGAACATTAATACAAAACCTTTCAAGATGAGATTGCAGTGTTTACTTCCAAGGATTCTTGTGTCATTGTGAGATGGCATTGTGATTCTTGTGTTCATGTTTTCTAGTGTTATATTTCCATTAAATGTATGTTCTTTCAAATATTTAATCGGAGAATGTGTGAATATAATTCGATTTCTTCTAGTGCTCTATTCATGACATTTAAATATTCCACTTCCTTCCTCTAAAATCATCTTAGGGTTCATCCTTGATAGATTCTCTAAGATAATGGTATGTTCATCTTTTTTATGCTTCCCATACTACATCAAAACCAGTTAAATCAAATTCCCTTGTGAAAATTCACTCTATTTGTTAGTGGAGTATTCTTTAGACGAATCTATATCCTACTCTCCTGTTTATATGGGGTCGATGAAGCCCAATTGACAGAAAGCAAATCAATTATCACAATAATCCTAATATCTTAAACCTTCTTTCATTGAGCTTGAGAAGGGGAGGAAGGGAGGAGAAAAAACCTTGTAGGATTGAATTTTGATGGAGTTCCTTGATGTCTATCCTTACATCCCTTTGAATATCCTTCACACCTATAAATCTCACCACAAAAATCCTTCTTACTATCCTACCAAACTATCCTTAAGAAATATATGTTAGATATAATTGAATACCAATTCTACATCAACATAAAACTTGAAGGGAAATCATTGAAGAAGAATTGGTAAGAAAAATGAATTGATTCATAATAGATGAAAATGGACAAATAATTACAATCCTTGAAGGTTTCTTCCTTCTCCATACCCTATACCTACTCCTCTACAATCCATGCCTTTGATGCCTAAAAACCTTTGTAGTAGAAAAGTCATTTCTATCCCTCAATTGCTTTGGTATGCCTTTAATCTCAAATTTGTCTCATCTAATTCATCTAATATGCCTTCCTCATATAGAATTGGGGTTTGTGCATCCAATCACTTAACCATGCATGTGGGATTAGTATTTTTGAATATTGTTTATTACTTTATTAAAAAAACTCACTTTACCTAGTTTTTTAGACATCAAACTTGTTTTTCAGTAATTCCAGGACAATTAATACCCAGATTAGGCATTTTTTTCAATGTATGAGTTATATGAAGTGGATTTTGGACCTTAAGTGGTCATGGAATTAGCCTCTAGAGATCCAAATTTGTCTTCACATGTTTCTTCCTTTGTGAAAGTAGTGGTCAAATGAGTTGAAGCTCTCACTTGTTCCAAAATTATGGTCTTCATCTTGGGGGAGGAATAGAAATATGTTTTCAAACCAACACTCTTAAGGGTGTTAATTTTATTGTTAACATATTCTTCTAATGTGTGAGGTATGAATCTATAATAAGGGTCGAAATACATTGATAGTTATTATATTCTGATAGTCTTTAATGATGAAGGTAGTATGGTAAAGGAGTAGGATCTTAAGCGTAGGAGTTGAAAAAGAACCTACAAGTCAAGCAAGGAAATAAGTCAAATATACAATGTCTTCTTGAAGCGGGTATACCCATGCTCAATAGTAAATAAGAATGTCCATGAACATTAAATAATGGACCCATGTCAAAAATAAAAAATGTATACATCAACTTTATGATGGGTGCAAAATATCTAGGTCTTTATGGTTCTTTGACATAGTAGTCTAATCTTAAGCAAATCAGGCATTGCATCGATGAGTGATACAACTGTTTTTCCCAAGGTATTCAAATAAACCAATGATAGTATGATTTTAAGTCATGTGGATAAATGAGATGATGTTGAGCCTAATTAAACACCATCTGATTACCGACGATTGATATATAACATTAATAGATGCGAGGAGGCCCACTGATGATAATGATGGACTCCAAGGTACTTGAGTACAAACTAACAAGTGTGAATATATGTTTTGAATCGGAACACTTGTAGAATCAAACATTCAGGGGTAATTGATGTATACCCACTGTCATTTGCATGGAAACCTTCCACTAATGATTGCAACATCCAAGTTACTCACTGGGGTTCCTAGATCCATTTCCTTGATGATGATTTGGCATCAATAGGAAAAAATTCTTCAGAATGAGGGAATTCATGCATCCCACACCAAATTACATGAAACTGATATCAATAGGATGATATAATTTGGTAGAGCTACGCTATCTAACATTATACTAACAAAAGGAAGGTCGCCATGATTGTTCAATAATATTTAAGTAATGACCAACACTAGTTTGAATTCCCTCGGACACATAACACAAAACAAAGTTAATCTTGGAAACATAAGACTTGAGTAACCAACCATTATTAAATTCACCAATTCCATATGAATTAACGAAATCTCCATAGATTCCATGAAGGATAACCTATTGGTGGAGATATGTTCAAATTACTGGTACAGCTTCCTAAGTTAAGTTTAAATGGTGTAATTATAATTGGTTCAAGGATATGTGCTCTGTTCAAGGGAAACAAGGACTTTCCATTTCCATTTTCCCCGTGATGAATTATGAATAGATTCAATAATATTCCTTTTTTTATTTTTGTGTTTTTTAATTTTTAGTACTTTTTTCATTTATTAGCTTGAAAAAAGAATAAATAATGTTATGGTAAATAAGAGGGATTGAGTGTTGCAAGGGAGTGCACCTATGTTTCAAGGGAATGTATTAGACCAAGATAAAAATATGTATTGCAAACATGGGATGAGTTAGTTGTGCAAAATATTTCGTATTTTCCCTCTATAGGTAGGCTATTTGAAGTAGGATTATGTCTCGATGGACAGTGAAATAGAAACAAATAACCATGGTTATCCAGTTTGGTGTGATGAAAAGGCAGGTAAGGGGAAATGTGGTTTACTTCATGCTAATTCTTGCAAAAAAGGCCAAAATCATAAATCACAATGAATCATGGTCCATCAACTATCTAGATCAAATAGTTCTCACATGTATATTTCAATTAAACACAAGGAATGGTTTATAGGAGTCTTAAGCAAAACATGACTCGAAAGGAAGATACACAACACCAAAAATAAGCAGCAAAGAAATAAGTGCAATTTTTCATATTGATATTTTAACACATGCTTATGTAAACTGACATAAAATAGAGATCCCATCAAGAAATGTTCATAGTTGTATGGAAGAGAAGTATGTGGTCTCAAACTCCAATTCGTGATGGGACTAATTAGGCTCCCAGGCCTATGAAAATAACTTAGCATGGGAACCAAAATTGAAATGGGTTGTTGACTAGGGTGTCCCGTTTTTGGCAAGTTATTTTGTCGAAAATGGTGGAAAATACTGATATGATGGACTGAGCCATTGACCTTATGGAAATTTTAGTTTGCAAAATCTTCAAATGCATCTTCACAGAGGGATAACCTAAACCTATCTTCATGCTTATAAATATACCTAATAAGATTGAGAAACATACAAAGGATGCTCCTATACTTGGGTGTATTTAAACCAATTATGCTCTGAGTGGCCCCACAAAAGATGTCCTTAGGTGGGTGCAACCAAATTTTTATGAATTCAAGGATAGTTTGATCTGATGATAAAATTCCATCCAAGAAATCAAGTGATTTGGGAGAGCTCACAGCCAAAATGGGCCAAGTAACTGGATCATATTCCTCCATCAAGGGAATATTTTGATCCAAATATGATGACGCTATTTGAGTAGCTTGGTATGACACTTCTACAATAGATAAGAGTTGGGGGATCATAAATTTTTCCATGAGGGAATAATTTTTTAAATATCCTACCATAATTTCTTGAACCTCCTTTAGAGCATCCCTAACGAAAGGAACATTTGACTAGACAACTATTTCAAACATGCAATAATCTAATTGGTTGATCATGAAAATGTTCCACTAATGGGGGAACTGAATCACTCGGGACTCTAAAGACACTATAACCATCATCGAATGTATACAACTGCATCCTAATAGAAAATTATAATCTATAGGTGCATTTACTACCTCAACATCCATTATGATTGTTTTACCACTCCATTAAATAGGGAAGACTACAATGAATCCATGACGAAATAAAAATGTCCATGAAATGTTTTTCGCACAGTATGGGGTTGAACTAAGGTAAGTGATCCTAATTCTTTCCAACATTTAAATGACATGAAAAAACTTTGATGCCCCTTCATTGACTACGGTCTGAAATATATTCATATTATTGTTGGGTGTTTTAATATGCCTTAATTAATCCACCTATTATTTAATTATCAACTAGGGTTGGTAAGCTTAGAGTTGATACAAAATATATGCGAAGGTAGAGGGTGTCGTGTAAATATCTTAACAAAAAAAAATCAAAAGATCATTCAAAATGAAAAACTGAGTCAAACTCCTAAAAATGCAAAAACTGAGATAAAATATTAACTAAACAATTAATAATCTATCTTAAAACCATGGATCGAAAAAGATATAATCAACAATTTACTTATTCAAATGGAAAACTATAGTTCAAGTAATACTTAACTTATAAGCAACTAGAAAACTTAATAAAATAAGAAAGTAGAAAACTTAATAAAGAAAACTTTAGGTTCTATCCTACAAGCTCTTTCAATAATAACACAACATAAAAGAGACAACCTAGAAACATATTAAAGAAAACACATATCACACTAAATCTTGTATACAAACAAATAAATCAATTCACAAGGAATAAACATAAAACCATATAACAATAAAACAAAACCAGAAACAAAACTTAAGAATAATTTAAACTTCACTCAAAGTAAAAGATGTAAGGAAAATGATAAAACTTTAATAAATAATTTAAAACAACTAAACTTTAATTTTAATGTTAATCAAAACTAGCATCTAAATATGATAGTCAAAACATAATTCAGACATTCACATAAAAAAACTAAAAACAATCTTAAAATAAATAAGAAACACTAAAAGTAGAACTAAGGGCTGAATGACAGATGGGAACTGTGGGTCTAAAAGGGGTGTCTGAATAACAGACTGAACAGGTTGTCCAAATGACATGTTGCATAGTTAAAATGGTAAAAACTAACCTAAATGAACTAATCTTCAGCTGAAGACATGCAGATGTAATTTTAATGCATCAGAACAACAAATAACCTATTTAATAGCAAATTAACGTTAAACTAATTCATGAACAAAAGGAATCATTTGCATATTAAACTAATAAATAAACTAGAAATTAACATGCATAAATTCAAAACAATAAAGGAAATAACATAATTGAATCTATTCTAAATTCATGAAAACAACTTATTCTATATTCTTGAAAACAAAGACTGAAATTAATGTTGGAAATGAAAATAACTGGAAACAAAATGACTGAAAGCAAATAACTGGAAGCAGTCTATGCACGCATATAACTAATTCCCTTTCGAACTAAAACTAGGTTAATGTATTCGCAGAAAACAAACAGAATAACATTTACTATAATCTAATGGAAGCAAACTAGAAATTAAAATAGACTAGATAAAACAAAAAAGAAACTAAGCTAAAAAAAGAAAATGAACCTCTAGTTGATGAGGCACCCTTTCAGCAATCAGGGGTGATGCCTGGCTAACTTATACTCAAACGCAATCTTCAAAAGAAATTCATACATCTCTTTATTTAGATGGTGGAACATAAACAGAAAATTCAAGAGTAAATTACAGTAAGAACTCTTCTCCTAACTCTGCTAACTGGCTGATTTTATAGCTAACTGAGCTCTCTCACAGAGGCTGCTTTATATAATGATTTACAGGGATGAGCAAGTCGACCCTTTAGTGGTCGACTTTTTTTTAAATTTAGTCGAATATAATGGTGTTTAGCTTATCACAAGCTAGCACATAAGCATCTCTCTTCTTCAGCGTGATTATTCTTCAAAGGTGGCACACAGACTTCTATTCAGTGTGAATGATTTATAGAGGTGGCGCACGGGTTCCTTTCTGAGCGCAGTAGGTGACTGATGGAAAACATATGAGAGCGTTGTGGTGCATCTTCTAGATCATGCCATTGAATGCAATCAATCCAGCGCATGGATGGTTTATGTGGTGGAGAGTAAAGGATATTGCAGGCTGGTGAACAATCTAGAACACAGCTTCATCACCCAGATGCGTGGATAATAGAACATTTGTAGTTGTTCCAATGTTTTGATGCTCAACGTTAATTCTCAGTAGCGTGAAATCTGATGGGTGATCTGCATGGAGTGCTGAACAGAAGGATGGGACGTGAGATGGATATATTGGGCATCGATCTAGGGCGAACGGAGTGTCTATCTACTGGCGTGCTTCAGGATTGGAGTCTATAGCAACACATTTTTACATATTGTAAACAACCAGTGAGTTTCATGTAATGGTCTGAATGACGAGTTGGACGTCGAGCTAGACATGTTGTGCGAAAAACAGGTTGAATGCATTTTTCTTATTAAATTAGCCCAAAAAGATTATAAAGCATGCAAATGATTATACAAACAACTTAATACATCAAATGCATTTTAATAATGTTATTTCTAATTGATTAAACCATAAAAAATGATGATAATAAAATAATTTATATAAACCTTAAAAACACTCATACCTAAGGTTGAATAATGATCTGCATGTTATAAAGTATACAAAAGATAAAAAAAAATATGGTTAAATGAGTAATTTATCTACCAAAAATGGTAACAAATCTATGATCAAGATTCCCCCAAACCAGAGAAATGCCAGGTCTCACTGAGAAAAAAGAAAGAAAAACAATTTAGGAAGAGGGAAAACTAGCAGATACCTTCAACTTGGTAGATGAAGAAGGTAATTTAAACTTCACTCTGTTAACTTGGAACTTAAAAATAACATGTCTTTCATGTCACACATTTATATGAAAATAACTTTATTGAGTTTTCAACAGTTCTCGGATTCAAAATAATTTTATCATTTATAAAGTTTAAAATTAATTCAACCATGTCCAAAGTAAGACTTTGGGCACGTTGAATATATAACACAAAAACATAAATTGCATTTTCAATAACAAAAAGATTAATCATTTTCATGCATCATTGGGTAAGAGAATAGAATTATTGATAGTGAAGTGGAAGGAAAAACTTTTTTCCCAAAAACAAAATTTGGTTAGCAAATTTAATCATAAGTACTTTAATATCACCATTTTTCTTAGATCGCTATTTGATATTTCATTTTCCTTTATTCGATTCTTCATATGGTAAGACCATATTGAATTTTGCTGTAAAATATGCTTGAAGCTATAACCAAATTCCATTGTTTACATTCTTGAAAGAACTTATCATTTGTTAGAGATAAATAGATTTGTCATAAAATAAAAATAATCTAATTTTTTAAATCAAATCCATCTTCCCTCAAACCAAAGAGATGGCATGTCCTCAAGCCATACGAAGAGAAGAAATGGTTATTCCGGAAAAATAAAAAGAATGCTAGCATGCTATTAATTTGGAAAAAAAACTAACTAGTAAATCGAAATGGTTCAAAAATGTATATTTATGAAAAATAAAACGGTGCTTAGAAAGACCATGTAAACTGAGAATAATATAATTAAAAGAAAAACATAGGAAAAACTAGCCATCCATGCCTCATTGTAAAGATATCCTGTCATCATCAAGTATTTCAAGTGTACCTCGAAGTGTGAGATTTACAGCTATGGGTCCCATTTCTAAGATAATGACATCTTAGATATATGCGGAATTTTGACGGTTGGGGAAAAGTCAACTTAGAGCCATTCTCGAATGACATTATAAACAATTGGCCATGACATAATTTTTGTTTTCATATATTATCACTATTTGACGAACTATGTGTATAGTGGTGTATTAACCAGATCCCATTAACCAGATATTGCCTTGCTGCCAGCAGGCCTGTTTAGTACCCCGATGGGTTTATCCTTGTAACATGCAAGCATAGCCTCGCTTCCAGCGATCCTGTTTAGTACCCTGATAGGTTTACTTGCATTTATCGAGCTTCATGTTATAAGGTTTTTACTTAACATTGACCTGCTGCCAGCAGGTCTGTTCAATAACCCGGTGGGTTTGCCTTGTATATTGATATTAAAGATATGTAAGCCGATTGGTAGTAGAGCATGTTAAGTCCTTCTAAACACATAATTCATTTTTTTCAAAATAAAGTTATAAGTAATTTCATAATGGCCAGACTCATAAAACATGTCAAAAGAGAATAACTGAAAGTTGTTCTTTAACCTAATAGTCCTTCTTCTTTATAAAGTAATGTAATGTGCCCCACAGATAAAAATTCCACTTACTTTTGAGTTATCACCAAAATACTCAAGAGATAAGTTTTGATAACAAGTATAGGATGAACTAGTAATCCATAAGGATGTGATAAATATGATAATGAAAATAGGTCTTATCGAGCAATTGTTTAAAAGAATAAATCAGAAATATACATGTCTCAAACAAAATACCAAAAACTATATGAAGTGTAATAGAATTGGTTAAGTATGATATATAAATTATTGATATGTAAAAGTTATCGGTATAAGCTACAAATTTCCAAAGTACCCTAAAAAAGATTAAAATACCTGATGAGTATTTAGCATACTTTCCTTGTCTAAGTAATATTCCGTTAGCTTCTCATAGAGATAATATATTTATAATCTACTGCAAAACCACTTGTTAGATGATTCAATTTATTCATAAAGACATAAGAGCGAAAGAGTCTTGTATAGACAACCTACTAGAAATGACTCTGATTTATTCAAGCAAACAAGCACATATTTACACATATATAAGTGATAATAACCCAAAATATTTTTCAAGGATCAAGAGGAGGAGGAACAACTTCCCATTCAACTAATTCCATTTCATTTTGCTACAATTTTTTTTGTATGAAATCCTATTTAGATGTCAGTTGGTGATAGAGCCTAAGTCTATGTCCATTTACTACAAAGGAAATTTCTGAGCCATCAATTGTTTTATTTTTTACTGATCCATTGTCAAAAGACGTAACTATTTCATATGGACCGATCCAATGGGAAGTTAATTTCCCTTTAAAATTTTTAAACCGTGAATCGAATAGTAGTTCCCAATCTCCAGTATTAAACTGCTTTTTCTTAATAAATTTATCATGCCATGTTTTTCGTTGATTATGTATTAACATCATTCTTTGAAGTGCATCTTGTAATTTTGTCTAACTCACTAATCTGCAATATTCCTTGTTTCTGTGCTTCATCCAAATTCATGCCTAATTGTGCTTCCATACGAAAAGTTTTAACTTGAAATTCAATAGGTAAAAGGACTTGTTGTTGGGCCCAGAAATGACCCCTTTTTGACCACCCTTATCTACCTCTCTTTTCCTTATCCTACTCTATTATGCATACCAAACAGATGTTTTTCCTTCACTTGGTCCCTCAAGTCATGCAGGTATGGTTAATCATTGTCTTATTTTATTAATGCTTAGGATTGTGGTAATCAGGTCTTTACATCTTAAATTATGTGAACATATGGTGGTTTTATAAAGATAATTCGAGATATACAGGATTCAGGTGTAGTGGGACGAACATGCCAAAGGAGGGATGGACATTCATTACTGAGTTGATTTCCATCCATTCCATCGTTTCCCAAAGAACACGGTCCAAGGGTATTATTCCATGCGAGCTGTACAAGGGTAGCTGCAACAGGCTGCGAGAGATTCAAAGGAAATAGCGTGTCGCTGCTCAAAGTTAGCTGCAAACCACGTAGTATGTTCTCAATTAATCATGATCATTATTTTTGGCTCGAATAACAAATTTCCAATATCTTCTGCTATCATCTTGACACGATTGTAACATCTCATCGTAATCAGGGAAGCCTGAAGATCAGAGATATTCATGGCTTCATGATAATAGTAGGGAGATTTTATGATTGTAATTGTATAAATACTGGGAACTATTCTGAGCCAGGGGTTGAAAATTTAACCAAATTATTGTATTAGCTGTGACTAAGGTTGTGTGCTCATCTGCCACTTTTAATACAAGCAGTTTGATTCTTCATATCTCGATGTTTTAATGTGTTTACTTCCATCATCTCTGTGTGAAGGCTGGGCATGCCTTCCCACGGGGATTGTTGAGTTAATTAGGTATTTCATTTATTCTGTTTTTTATATTTTGTGATCACTTTCTTCACTTACAGTAAGTTGCAATGGTTATCGATTTGTTGTGTGTCATGTGAATGATCAGTAATTGCATCTCTTGTAAAACTGTAGTGGTGTGGTGTGTCAGTTGACTATATAGGTTAACTGTCTTTTATGCAACTTTGTGATAGTTGTAACAGCCCTGTTCATCCCTAGTTCTTTCAATTATTGTTTTCTTTAGATCTTTGCAGTTTGTTCCTTCGCATTTATAATTGCATAATTTAATTCCTATACTTTGAATTTCTAGAATAACTGGATCAAGATAGTTGGATGGATATTTAGCTGGTTTGGTGATTAGGGATTTTACTTTCTACAAAAGTAATCTAGATTTTATTTCTTGAATCTTTTAATTCTAGCTTAAGAATTGTAAGAAGGTACTTGTGAGTGTTTTCTTGAAAAAGTAAATTAGATTAAGGGATGAGTGTGGCTGAACAGGAAAGTAGCATCATTTACTTATAGCATCATCTACCTAGTGTTTGAATCATATACAGTGCATATTATCCTTGAAATAAGAGACTTCCCTGGGTTGGCAATTTATATTGAACACTCTATATGTTGGTTTTAATTAACTTGCATATAGGGTGCCCAACATTTTTCCGCCGTGGCTGGGGAGGATAAGTATTAGACACTATTGTAGTTGCATCCAATAATTATGTTTATTCATTCCTCTTCAATTTTTTTAGTTTGCATGTTTTGGGTTGCATGAATACAAGAAGGGTACATCGTGACCATCTTATAAATCCCAGAACCCCACAAAACACTAACGTTTCAGGTGGTCGAGGCCGTGGGAGAAATCCAACATTGGGGAGAAGAACATTCATTGACGACCTAGTTGGTAGAACCAATTCTTCTACCGGGGCTCGTTATTAGGAAACACCCATCAGGAGAATCCTTGTCACCCTTGGGGTGGCATCGTCAGTCTCTATAGTGGAGAATTCACAAAGAGATGCAACACCCTTTGATACCCCTACGGAGGAAGACAGAGTTACTATGGCAGGATCGACTGATCGAGATTTGATATATCACATTAACGGGAAGGTTGTGACTGAAGAGGAGTGGACATAGCTCCATCAGAAATTCAACGACTAAGGGAAGGACAAAGAGGTTAAAATAGGGGAAATATGAGCAACATACATGATCTCAAAGAGGAAGAAGCAATGGGAGAAAATCATCATCATGAGGGTGATTCCCTACCTGAAGGGATAGTTGCTACACTTCAGTTCCAAATTCAACAGCTAGAAGGGATAGCCCTCATGAAAAATATATTGCCATCGGTGTTTCCTCGCTTTTATGGAAAAGCAACAGAGGATCTAGATGAATTTCTTTTTGAATTTCACATCCTCTGTCACAGGTATGACTACACCACCAATGCACAGAAGCTGAAACTTTTTCCTGCCACCCTGAAGGACAATGCATTACATTGGTTTATGAGCCTGGGAGGCGGAACTGTCACTAACTGGGACAGGATGAAACATGTGTTCCTGGAAAAATATCAGGAGTATTGCAATACCAACGATAAGAGATAAGAAATGTTTAAAATGGTACAGAAGGATGATGAAAGTATGGAAGATTTTGTTGAAAAGATTTTATATAATGTGCAGAGAGCTGGACAGACTAATATGGGGTTAGATGTACTCAAAATATTCCTACTTCATGGGATTAGGGATGATTTCCTAGACATGTTAAACCTGTTAGGGAAGGGCGATATCTCCAAGGATTCCTTCGAAAAGATCATGGAAATGTGCAAAAGGTATTCCAGGGGATCTTCCAGGAATAATAGACACGACAAACGGGACAAATTAGAATGTGATGTCTTTGGTAGAATGAAAAAGTCATCTAATGGAGGATCCACCCATGCAGAGATAGGCAATCTCCTTAAAAATTTCAAAATAGAAATGATGAGCTCCATCTCCTCAGAAATAGATGTCCTAAGGGAAAAGTAGAAACAAGCAATAGAGGATCTCACACTAGGTGTATTCTTCCCTAGATGTAGGAAGAACCACCCTCTGAAGGAGTTCCTGCTCGACAAGGTAGAAGTGTGTCATCTATGGGAGATGAACCATGACACAAAATAATTCCCATCACTACCTCAAGTGAAGGCTTTTCTGTAGGCATCAACTCCATATGGGGAACTAGCTTACTTTATTGCACAAAAAAAGACCTGGCAGGCTCGAAATCAAGGTGTGAATCCAGACTTGTTTCCATTTTCGAATAACATGAATAATTGGAATAATATGCAGCATATGAATACACAATTCCCTTCATATTATTCTAGTCCTCAATGGTACCCTTCTCAACCTTTAATACAAAATTTTAACTCCTGGAACCCTTGGACACAGCCACCACCAAACCAACAAAATTCTTGGTCTCTTGGATGGAAGAATTTCCATCCAGGGAACCAATTTTCTCATAACTAACCCTCTCCATAGCTTCCACATCAAACGTTTCCTCAACAACCATACCCTCCTCAACAATATCCTTAGCTTTATCAGCAGTCGCAGCTACAACTCTAGAATAATATTGTCCCCAATATGTCAATACGACCACAACTTCCTACTCAACCTAACCCTAACCCAAATAATAAAGCATTCCATTAGTTTGACATTGTCAACATGCTTGCTTACTCCATTACTCATGTACCCTGCAATGATATCCACTTATGATTAGGAAAGGTAGTGGAGCCTTTGATCATTGAGGATGTTCCATCCTCTATGTGTCAAGAAGGGATGAATCCACAGTATTTATCCAATACATCGACCCCCATTATTGAAGATGCTGAACATCCTACTAATATGACAATTGAGACACAGAAAGACACATTTATCGACACACATACTACATAGTTGATTAGGGAACCACCATACCCTGAAAGATTAATGTTACCAAAGTTAGTGAGACAACCTCAGTTTAACCTCTTAGGACAGTTAAAAAATCTTTATGTTAAAATTTCACTCCTTCAGGACCTTCAAGACGTACCTATCTATGCTAGAACTATTTGGGATCTATGTACAAGGAAACCAGGAAGGAGACCCAGGGTTGCTCCCACTGTTCATGTCACAGGAAAATTATCTGCATTAATAATGGGAAAACCCTCTTGGCCAAATATGATGACCCTGGGAATTCCACTGTCACTATGCAGATTGGGCGCACACAAATACCCAATGTACTGGTAGACTTAGGAGCAACAATTAACGTTATGACTATTGAAACTATAAAAAAACTTAGGCTCACTAATATTAGGCCAACTCCTACCATTTTAGAACTGGTAGATAGATCCACTATTGAACCTAGAGGAATCTAGGATGATCTTGTTATCTCAGTCGATTCTTGGGAGTATCGTGCTGACTTCTGTTAGAATAATCATCCCATAGTTAGCTAATTTAGACATTAATTTAATTATTTTTGTATTATTTGCCTAGTTCATGTGTCCCACCTTATGCAAGGTGTCAATTACCTATCCATAGTGGTCCAAATTGCCTAATTTGACCCATGTAGCACTTGGGAAACCTCAAGGAATAAATTCTGCTTTATTCCTGGCCTCCTAGGCATCCTTCTGCTTTTTCTGCTTTATTGCCTGCTTTTTCAGTGCTTTAAGGCAATAGGGAAAGCTTGACTAGGTAAGGTGAACTAGTTTTTGGTCCTCTTCATCCTCCACTCTTTTCTCCTTGGAAAATCATGTATGAGTTGTAATTCCATCACTCTTTAGCTTTCCTAAGCGCTTTTTCCAATTCATGACCTCCATGACTGATTTGGGATCAGCTTTTTGCACCTATGGGGGATTTGCTTAATTTTAGTAAGCCTGCTTTATGCTAGATTCGAATTGCTCCTCATGCATTTGAATCCCTTATGTAATTATTTAATGAAGCAACCTATTATGTTACAGGGTTGGCTATTGTACACTTATTCAATACAGTTTAGTGTTAAGCTCATTATTCAGTCTCTTTTGTGAGTGATTTTGCATGTTCAATTGATAATTGTTGTGAGTAAAATTAATCTATCAATGGGTTCAATTTCCACATGGTATTAGAGCCATTGTATATCGATTTCTCTCCTTCAAAATTGTTTTTCAGGTTCGACATCAGTGACTGGGAGCCTTCTACTGACAGCCGAGACAATTTCTAAGCTATGGATCAATCTCGGAAGATCATCTTGACTCCCTTCAATTTATTTGAATGGAAAGCAGAGATGGAGATAATCTTGAGAGTGAAAGGCCTCTATAGGGTGACTATGGAAACAGAAGTAGAGCCCAATGTAGCTGCAGAGAAGATAAAATAGCACAACAGGAGGGATGAGGCCTATAGTCTCATGTGTCTGAGTTTTTCCAGAGACCTCCTTTTCCATCTTGACGGATTGACATCACCGAATGAAGTATGAGAGAATATTACTGATCTTTTTGGAAATACAGATGAGATGAGGGGACATCAAATTGAAAATGAACTGATCTCCCTGAGTCCAAATAGCTTTGAATCACTGCAACTCTATTTCTCCAAGTTCAAAGCACTTGTTTTGCAGCTAAAACAATGTGGGATTGAAAAGAAGGATGATCAGCTAGTATTGGCCATTCTCTCAAAGCTTGGCCCTAACTATTCAGTGTTTGTTTCGACCTTCTATGCCACAAAGTTGACAGCTCGAACCTGGAATATGCCTAGCCTTGCAGATTTCATGGAATCTCTCACACAAGAACAAGACAAGCGGGTGATGATGGGCACCATCAAACCATCCAAAGACCAAGCTTTGGTTGTTGGAGATTCGAAGGTGGATTCAAAAAGAAAAAGAAAGCTAAAAAGCCACTTGAGAAAAGAGAGCCAAGAACAAGTCTCCAGAGGAGCCACAAGGTTCCAAGAAGAACTACCAGAAGAAGAAAAACAAAGGAGAAATGAGCAAGTGTGCATACTGCAATAAGGGAAATCACACTGAAATATCTTGTATGAAGAATCAAATAGACATGCTGACCCAACTCCTGGAGAAGAATGGAATCTCCCTTCCAGAGAGCTCAAAGAAGAGAGAAGGAGGATCAAGTTTAGATGACAGAGAGAGAGTTCATGCATTGGTTGCTGGCACATCAAGCTCACCCAGTTTTATCATTGATTCTGGAGCTTCAAGACACATGGTTTCGACCAAGGAGGCATTCTCCTCACTTGACATGTCTAAAGGACCACCTATAGTACTGGGAGATGACTCTCTCACTAAACGTTTAGGCAAAGGGAGGATTGATCTTGATCATGGTCAGTTCAGCAATGTGTTGTATGTGCCTGGTCTTGCCTCCAAACTCTTATCAGTGTACCAGATGACTCACACTAGATCTCCAAAGAAATTCATTTTATCCCTTGATGAATTTGATATCACAGAGATCTCAAGTGGTAAAGTCATTGCAAAAGGAGTTGCAAATCATGCTCAAAAGGTATACATGTTCTGACACTTCCTACCCTACTCAAACCCCTCTGCTCTTCTGATTCATGCTAATGAGGAAAGCAAGCCTTGGCATGAAATATTTGGCCACCTAAATTACAAGTATCTTTCTGATCTTAGTGAAAAGGAGATGGTCATAAGGTTTCCCAAGATAAAATTTTCCAAAGGAGTCTGCCAAGGTTGTATCCTAGGAAAACACCCAGAGCATAAATTTGAGAGAGCTAGTCATGAGAGAACCTATACACCCCTCGAGCTGATCCACAGTGATGTTGCTGGCCCATTCCCTCATATATCCATGATTCAGGACAAATAGGCATTGAATTTCATAGATGATTTTTCCAGGTATTGCTGGGTTTACTTCCTGAAACACAAGTCTGAAGTTTTTGGCCTCTTCAAAGTCTTTAAGGCTTTGGTTGAAAACCAGTCTGGGAGGAAAATCAAGGTCCTTAGATATGAAAATGGTGGTGAGTATGTCAAGTCTAAGTTTATTAATTATTGTGCAGATGCAGGTATTCAGATGTAGCATTCTATCCCTTACACACCACAGCAGAATGGTGTTGTTGAGAGGAAGAACAGATCACTGAAGGAGATGGCAACATGCATGATGGAGGCCAAAAAATTGCCACCAAAGTACTGGGCCGAAGCTATCAACTATGCAGCCTATATCCAGAATAGGGTGCCTCACAAAAATATTGATGGTATGACTCCTTTCAAAGCATGGAGTGGGTACAAGAAAGATGTGACCCATTTCAGGATTTTTGGCTCAAGGGCTTGGGCTAGAATTCCAACAGAAAAGAGAAAGGCTTTGCAGACCCAAAGCCAAGAGTGTCTATTTGTTGGATACTCTGAAGATTAAAAAGGGTACAAACTGATAAATTTGATCACAAACAAATCCTTCATCGAAAGGTGTGTTCCGTTTCAAGAAGAACCCCTTGCAGCAATGGAAGTTGGAGAAACCTCTTCACCACCTGAACCTCTGAAAGTAAGTGAAGAGTTTGTTGAACATGCTGATTCTGATATTTCTGATAGTGATGCATTTATTGCAGACCCTAACAGCCCTACAAGGCCAAAATGGGTAGCCAAGACACTACATGCAGCAAGAGAGCTAGCTAGGGATCCCAATGACCCAAGGAGGACTAGATCTCAATTTGAGAGTGGCATGTGCATGAAGGATCCTAAGTTTGCTGAGAAATGCTATTTGATGGTGGAATCTGATTTTCAAACATACGAAGAAGCAGCAGGAGATCCAATATGGAAAGCAGCCATGAAGGAAGAGTTCGGCTCACTCCAGAAGAGCAACACATGGGAGCTAGTGGATCTTCCCCCAGGGAGGAAGTTAGTTCAGTGTAAGTGGGTCTACAAGACCAAATTTTCTTCTGATGGTTCACCTATAAAGTACAAGGCCATATTGGTATCCAAGGTCTACTCATAGGTTCATGGCATAGATTACAATGAGACCTTTGCACCAGTGCCAAAGATGGACTCCATCAGGCTAGCCTTAGCCATTGCAGCCTCAAAGCAATGAGAGGTACATCACATGGATGTAAAGTTTGCCTTCCTGAATGGATATATCACTGAAGAGAGATATATGCAGCAGCCTCAAGGATTTTATACTAACCCTTCTATTGTGTGCAGGTTGAGAAAGTCATTGTATGGGCTAAAGCAAGCCCCCAAGGCTTGGTATGCCAAGATTGATAGCTTCTTGCTATCACTGAATTTTGTTCGGTGAAAATCAGATCCAAATGTCTATTTGAAGTTAATTAATGGTTAATTAATGATCATTTTGTTATATTTTGATGACCTCCTCATTACAGGAAGCTCAAAGGATGAGATTGCTTCCTTAAAGGGTGCAATGAACCAAGCCTTCTCCATGACAGATTTGGGGCTCTTAAGCCAATTCTTGGGGCTTGAGATTGCTCAAACCAAAGCTGGAATCAAGGTGAACCAGTCCAAATATGCCTTGGACTTGCTGAAAAAATTCAAAATGAAGGACTGCAAACCAAGCAAGACTCCTTTTCTTTCAGGAGTGAAGCTCGAAGAAGCTGATTCTTCACCTATGGTAAACAATACACTGTATAGGCAATTGATTGGATGTTTGTTGTATCTTACACATACTAGACCTGATATTTCTTATACAGTAAGTGTGGCTTCTAGATACATGGATCAGCCTCATGATATCCATTGGAAAGTAGCCAAAAGGATCCTTAACTTTGTTTAGGGAACAATGACACATGGGATCTTCTATAAAGCAAAATCTGATCTTGATTTGATTGGATTTACTGACAGTGATTGGGTAGGTGATAGCACAGATAGAAATTCCACATCAGGGTATGTGTTCATGCTTGCATAAGGGCCAATTAGCTATTCAAGCAAGAAACAAAGTGCCATTGCACTCTCATCTACAGAAGTAGAGTACAGAGGAGTTGTTAATGCAACAAATCAATGTTTATGGTTGCAGGGTTTACTTGGAGAGTGTGGCTTCGAATCAGAGTACTTAAATACCATCTACTATGATAACCAGAGTACCATTCGAATCTGCAAAGATCCAGTTCAGAAGCAGAGAACCAAACACATTGAGATCCATATGCACTACATCAGAGAGCTTGTGCATGATGGCACCATTCACCTACTCTTCTGTTCATCTTCAGAACAAGTAACTGATATATTCACCAAAGCATCTTGTGAGAACACCTTCAGCAATCTCAAATCAGTGTTGGAGATTTCTGATCATGCTGTGAAGCATGAGTGAAGACAAGATTTCCAAATTTTGTTTTACAGTCCATGTTTAAGGGAGGATTTTCCCATGTGGTTTTTGCCTCTTTCCTTGGTTGTATGGACATGCAGTATGTAAAGGGTGACTAAGAATTGTTGTTAGGCCCTATATTTTTCTGATATATTACTCATAAGTCAATCTTAAGGGGGGGTGTTAGAATAATCAACCCATAGTTAGCTAACTTAGACATTAATTTAATTATTTTTGTCTTATTTGCCTAGTTCATGTGTCCCACCTTATGCAAGTTGTCAATTACCTATCCATAGTGGTCCAACTTGCCTAATTTGGCCCATGTAGTGCTCGGAAAACCTCAAGGAATCAATTCTTCTTTATTCCTGGCCTCCTAGGTGCCCTTCTGCTTTTTCCGCTTTATTGCTTGCTTTTTCAGTGCTTTAAGGCAATAGGGAAAGTTTGACTAGGTAAGGTGAACTAGTTTTTTGTCCTCTTCATCCTCCACTCTTTTCTCCTTGAAAAAGCATGTATGAGTTTTCATTCCATCACTCTTTAGCTTGCCTAAGTGCTTTTTCCAATTCATGACCTCCATGACTGATTTGGGATCAGCTTTTTGCACCTATGGGGGATTTTCTTAATTTTAGTAAGCTTGCTTTATGCTAGATTCGAATTGCTCCTCATGCATTCAAATCCCTTATGTAATTATTTAATGAAGCAACCTATTATGTTATAGGGTTGGCTATTGTACACTTATTCAATACAGTTTAGTGTTCAGCTCATTATTCAGTCTCTTTTGTGAGTGATTTTTCATGTTCAATTGATAATTGTTGTGAGTAAAATTAATCTATCACTGGGTTCAATTTCCACAAATTATTGGTTTTCCAACCTGATTCACAGCTATGGGGACACCCATTGATCCTGGGAAGGCCCTGGTTAGCTACAACTGATGCTTGCATCTGCTATCGATCTGGGCCTATGACCATATCAGATGGAACCTAGATAAAGAACCCCACTCTCTATCCTCCAGCTTGGCCAAGCTTAGAAGCTGAAACTCCGTTATGGATCGAGCCAGAGGAAGAAGAGGGCATTCAGCCATTATTAACGATAGGGAAGACCTTAACTTTTAAATATGAAACTAAAGATGATGCCATTAATAATTTCATTAGTGAACACACTTCTGTCAATAAGAAAATTTATCAGATCCTGAATACTACTCTAGGTGAAGAGGAACAAGAAAATATCACAGAAGAGGCATTAGTTAGTGACACTCACATAGTTCTAGTGTAGAAAAATTTAAAAAGTGTTCCTATCAAGGTAGAGTCTAGAAAAAACCTAAATATTAATCCCATCCTTTCCCTAGATGAACAGAAGCACCTAATCATTCTCTTAAAAAAACACAAGGGGGCATTTGTCTGGGAGTACACAGACATGAGGAGCATCCCCTATAATCTATACACCCGTCACATTTATGTCAAAAGTTACTCCCAGCCTATGTGCTAGCCTCAACAATGAATGAAACCCAATCTTAGGGACAAAGTGAAGGAAGAGATTCAGAAACTCTTGGAAGCAGGATTTATATATCCCATTTCAGATAGCGAGTGGGTGTCTCCACTCGTAATAGTACCTAAGAAGAATGGTAAATGGAGAGTCTCTATGGACTATAGAGAGCTGAACAAGGAAACACAGAAAGATAACTTTCCATTCCTTTCATCGATCAAGTACTTGACACCTTATCTGGGAAGAAGTTCTTCTCGTTCCTGGATGGGTTTAGCGGGTACAATCAAATCCATATTGCTTCTGAAGACCAAGCTAAAACTACCTTCACCTGTCCCTGGGGAACTTTTGCATATAGAGTTCTTCCCTTTGCTTTATGCAATGCACTAGCCACATTTCAAAGATATGTGATTGGAATTTTTTCAGAATTAGTTAATGATATTATGAAAATTTTCATGGATGATTTTACTCCTTATGGCAAAGATTTTGAAGAAGCATTGAAAATTTTGGAAAAGGTTTTAACTCACTCTGAACAGACCCAACTATCTTTGAGGACTGAAAAGTTCCATATGATGATGAGTGAAGGAGTGGTGTTGGAGAATTTTATCTCTGCTGATGGAATCTAGGTGGACTCCTCTAAAATCAAGGTAATAAAAAATATACCTACTACTGTAACTCAAAAAGAAGTGCGAAGTTTCTTAGGGCATGGTGGATAATACAGAAGATTTATAGAAAACTTTTCCAAACTTGTGTCTCCTTTGTTTTCATTATTAGTGAAGGATGTGCAACTTATTTGGAATGAGGCATGCCAAATAGAATTTGTTAAACTTAAAGATAATTTGCCCATAGCTCCCATCCTAAGAGGGCCCAATTGGACCCTACCTTTTCACATTTCTTCAGATTCCTTTGATACTACCATTGGAGCAGTTTTATGGCAGCAGGATGGTCAAGCACCTTATGTAGTTTATTATATTAGTAAAAACCTAGCCCCTACTGAACTTAATTATACTATTATCGAGAAGGAGTTTTTAGCCATTGTTTACTCCATTAACAAATTTCGACATTATATCACTGAATATCCTACATTTGTGCACACTGACCACTCGACCATCAAATATCTAATGAATAAACATGTTACAAATGTTAGGGTAACTAGATGGTTGTTATTATTACGAGAATTTGATATCACCATTATAGATAGACCTGGAAAATAAAATTCTGTCACTGATTTCTTATCTTGTTTTACTAACAGTGATGATAATTTTCCTGTTGAGGAATCTTTTCTAGATGAACACTTATTTCAAGTTTCAGCTCACTCCCCTTGGTATGAAGATGTCGCTAAATACTTGGCTTCAGGGAAGCTTCCGACACATTTGTCCAAAAGAGAAAAGAGGAAAATTATTCAACAAAGTGCTAGGTATTGTTAGATAAACAATAATCTCTTCTACACAGGCCCTGATCTTGAGATCAGAAGATGTGTAAGAGAAGATGAAATATTCCATATTCTGAAGGCCTGCCATGATGAGCCCTAGGGGGGACATTTTGTAGATAGGAGGACAGGACACAAAGTGCTGAGAATGGGATACTATTGGATGACCCTTTTTAGGGATGCAAAAACATATGTCCAATCTTGTGATAGATTCCAGAGGATGGGCCAACCCAATAGATTGGATCAAATTCTTGTTCAACCGCAACTAGTGGTTGAACCCTTTGAAAGATGGGCCTTAGATTTTGTTGGTCATATTATCCCTCATTCCAGGCAAAAAGCCTACATCTTGGTCTATACCGACTACATGATGAAATGGGTGGAAGTTGTGGCTTTAGTGAAAGCCAATGACCAGGCTATGATCGATTTCTTGTATGGTGAAATCTTTACCCGTTTTGAAGTACCCAAGGAAGTGATCACCGATGGAGGACCTCAGTTTGTGTCACATCAATTTGAAGCTCTACTACGAAAGTACCATATTCAGCACCGGATAGCTTAACCATACCATCCCCAAGCCAATGGCCAAGTAGAAAGCACTAACAAAGTTATTGAAGCCATCCTTACCAAAACGGTCAAGAGCCATCACAGAGATTGGGCTGATAGACTTCCATAAAAATTGTGGGCATATCGTACTACTTGGTGCAATACTAAAGGTTTCTCCCCTTATGACTTGGTCTATGGGAAAAGTGTTGTCTTCCCGATTGAATTTGAAATTAAGAATTTGAAGACAGCTATAGAGGTAAACTTATATGTGACCGAATCCCAGAAGATAAGATTGAATCAATTGAATGAAATTGACAAGAACTGTTTAGCTGCTATGGATCAGACAGTATTAATCAAGCAATAGAGATACAATTGGCATGACCAATTCATAAAAAAGAAAGTATTCTACAAAGGAGACTGGGAACTATTATACGATTCAAGATTCAAAAGGGAATTCAAGGGTAAATTATGCACAAGATGATTGGGCCCATACCTGGTAGATAGAGTATTTGAGAATGGTACAGTCCATTTGGTAACCATTGATGAGAATCATGCACCATTATTTTCTAATGGTCACAGGCTGCGACTGTACCATAAACCCATTTCAAAAGACGCCTTCACTTCACACATTGCAGCTGATCTAGAATACCAGTTAGAACAAGTGCAGGAACCTTTCTCTAGCCCTGTTAATCCTTAGATAATCGCTGCAAATCTTACATAAATTTTTTTGTACATAAATAAATTGATATTAATTTTTATTTTTTTTATCTTTTTCTTTTGCACTTGATCAGTTTGAAAAAAAATGTGTAGGGAAGTGACTAAGGAGCGGATGTAATTATCATGCCTATTGACCGGGGTCATCCTTCTGTAACTTATTGCATCAAAAGAAAATTCCTTAAACAAGTCTGTTGCAATCGTAACACTAAAAAAAACACATTCCTTTATCCAATTCCGTGTAGCTACAACACCATCAAAATCATTGCCTTTTTTCTGTCTTTCTATAGCTACAACACCGTAAATTCCTTCCCTTTACCCTGTTCCGTGCAGCTGCAACAACGTAAATTCCTATCGTTTACCCCATTTCGCGCAACTGCAATACCATAAATTCCTACCCTTTACCCCGTTCCGTGCAGCTGCAACACCATAAATTCTTTCCCTTTACCCATTCATCACATATTTTCGAAGGTATGGTTCTGATTATTTACTTGATTACGCGTTAACTAAATTTGACAACATTAATCATACCTTCCTTTACGTGCCCATTATTACATCTGTATATCGTTAACTTTCCACTCGTACGAGTTAATGGCTATTTATGTTACCTGATAACTGACACCTTTCCTAATTTGGGATAAAATTCCAAACATTTCTATGCTATGAAACTTTCAGAATTTACCCAACTCCACTCTCATCTTTTCATGCATACTCTGTGCTCTAACCTCCATTGTCAGAACCTGTAATCTATAGGACTGAGACACACTTTTGAAGTCAAACAAACATGGGTATCCCAGGTCGGCATGAATCTCCCAATACGTGAGAACTAAAAATAAATGTCGAAGTTTTTGCTATTTTTGAAGCTGCGGGCTGGACTGAATTCTTCCAATGCCTGAATGGGTTTCATCATGAGACAACTCTACAATTTGCCTTAAATATTACAGAAACCCACTCAGAGGTTCGGGGGTTACATATCAAAGTCTCTGAAGCAATAGTGGCTGAGGCCACTGGCCTTCCTCAGGTGGGAAGAGCCTAGTTTGGTCAAAGAATCCCCAATGCTGCTGTAGTGAAGGATTTTCTGAGGGAGGGGGAGCACATTCGACAATCAAAGAGAGGGATAGCATTATAGTCACTGCCTCGGCCGTGGCATCAAGTAGAAATTTTCCTCAAGAAGTATATCACTTGTGAAGGTAGGTATCAAACAATTTATTACTTTGAATTTACTCTATTATCTCATCTCCGTCATACGGCCTTACTGAACATTCCATTTTACCTATTTAATTATTTACACCATATGGCAGGGTTTGTTAGAACATCCAAGCATCCAAAATCCTCCCTTACCCACCATGGCCTCATCAAATTAATAATTTTACGGGCCTTAGCTCAACAGAACCAAACCTGGGAGCAATTCATAGGTCAAATTCAGGAACCCACCCTTTTGCCTAGCATTCCATTAAAAGAAGAAGTAGAAGTAATTGTACTCATGGGGCCTGTTCAAAACCAAGAAGAGGTTTCCAATCAATAGTTGGGGGGGAATGTAGAACAAATAGAGGTTCAGAGTCCCTCAACTTTTGTTGGGGGAGGGGGGGGGGAATGAGACCGCATCGGAGGATCATTAGAATAACAACCAGCATAATTGGAGGAAAATGCACAAGAAAACCCTTTAGAGAGATTAAATAATATGGAAGCTCTGACAACAGTGGATGAAACTGGAGCAACATTAGATGTTGTGACAGCTAAAGCTGAGGATGTTAGAGCCATGATAATAGAAGAAAACATGGAGGTGTTGACCATTGAATATTCCCCTGAATGGGGAGGAACTCTAATTGAGGAAGAACAAGAAAATGTTGAGACAAAGGATATCCCTTCCACATCAGCTGCAAATTTGGAAATTCCAGCACCACGGAGAAAAAGGAGGAGATCAAAAGAAGAAATGAAGGAATCACCACCAATAAAATGAAAAAGAACTAGGTCAGTTATAGTAGCAGAATCACCAAGGGAAAGATGGGAAACCATAGAATCACAGAACAAATTTTCCCACTCTGAGACCCAAAGCAAATGATGCCCCACAAGAAACATCTACAAAATAACCTCAAATTGAGGGACTTCTGTATGAAAATGGGTTATTAAAGGAGGAAGTACAATCACTATGGAAAGAACTAGAAAATTGGAAGGAAGCATGCAAGAAACAGGTAGAAAGGAAGCTGCACACACTGGTTGAGGCTGTAGACCAATTAGAAGGATCAACTCTTGTTGAGGATGGTGATGAGGAAGAAAGAGTGGTGTGTCCCGTGTGTGGAGAAATATTTAACTAGTCAGGTTACAAATTCATAGTTCGTGCCTTTGTGACATGACCCATACCTATAGCTGTGGAAGAACAAGGATAACCTGATTGGAAGGATGGCGAATCTCCCCAAGAGAAACTCTAGCAAAGGGAAGTAGCAGATAAACAGGGTGCTGATACACAGGAATCAACATCTTTGAATATTCCTGTTGAAGTTGCCACCCAAATTGGGACAGATGAACCAGAGGCTGAGGTTATTCCTAATTTTGTTGAAGAATTGGGCGTTGTGACTCCTAGACCTTCTCAGGACATAGAACTAATAGAGACGAAACCCTAGCAGTAGAATGATGATGAGGTTGAACAGGATGCTGATACACAAGACCCCTCATCCTTGAATGTTCTTGTTGAAGTTTCCACCCAAATGGGGGAAGAAGAACCAGGGATTGAAAATATTCTGGAATTTAATAAAGAAGTTTGCACTGTGACTCTTGAACCATCTCAGGACACAGAAATAATATAAATGGAGTCCCAATAGTAGGAAAATGAGGAATTTAACCAGGATGTTGCTACATAAGAACCAACATCCATAGAAATTTCTATGGAGACTCTCAAGCTGCAACAAGAAGTCAATCCCAGGATGGATATTATTCCTGATGTGGATTTAGGAGAGGATGAACAAATGTAATCACAATCCTTGGGGGACACTGAAATCCTTGAGGAACAACTCCATATTGCAAAAGAAATGAAAGCAACTCTACAATCCCAACAACATGAAGAAAGATAAGGGAAGGGCTCTGTTACAAAAGAACCAATGGCCTTGCATCCCACTATCGAAGCTGGAGCTGATAATCAGGTAGATAAGGAGATTAAAATTTAGTAGGAGGTTGTCCCACAAGAACCAACATCCTCGCAATCAGCTACTAAAATTCATATAGGATAACTCCAAAGAGAGGATGTTGTTACACAAGAACTAGAATCTCCAGAAGTTGTTTCAGAAACACCTATGGTTGAAGTTTCTGCAGGAGAAATTCCAGGAAAGGACGTTGTTACATCAGAACAAGCACCCCCAAAAGTGATCTAAGAAGTACAGGATGTTCAATTTGGCACATCAGGTGATAAGGTATGGACTCAACTTCCTCAAAATTTTATCAATTTGGATTCTGATAATGAAGAACGTCCTGAAGAAGAAGAAATCCTGAAGTTGACAAAAGAACTCTCGATCCTGAGAATAGAAGTGAGGAAGTGGAGGAGTCAGGTGGAGAGATATAAATAAGGGATGGTTTCCCTTGCTGAACATAGAAATACCATCAGGGAATTGAAGGAAAAATGGGTAGAAGAACTCATGACCCATAAAATATGTGGGGAGGAGTTACAGAAGGAGCTAAAGGAGCTTAAAAATTTCAAATCCATGCATGTGGAAAAATATCAACTATATACTCTTTCTCAGGAATTGTTGGGTACCAGAGTACCATCTTCCTCTTACCCTGTATTTTTATTTGAGCAGTTCATTTGGTTTAAACTAAGGGTTGTAAAAAAAGGGAGGCCATATGAAATAGCAACCTCAGCTCAATTCCTGGAAACATTTCTAGGAAGTGATTTTGACGACCAGAATTTGCTGTGTGAGCTTTATGTGCATGAATTGACTTTCCCTTTGGACTGCCGTTTGAATCTTGTCCCTTTCTCCGGTGATGTTCAGCTGAGGGATTTTGCCTCCTTTGTGAGCAATCATGTTCATTGGGAAAGGTATTTCCAAACTTTCTCTCATAATGAGGCCCACTCTAATATTTGGATTCGAAGCAAACCTCAGAATCATTGTCTTCTCCTTGCTTGTCATCAGAGTGTACTCTCGTGTCCCATCCAAACATAGCATATAATGGAACTTCAAGAAAGGGTTTTTTCTACTTGTGTCAGCTAGATTTGACTACCCTTATCTACCTTTTTTTCCTTATCCTACTCTATTATGCATACCGAACATATGTTTTTCCTTCACTTGGTCCCTCAAGTCATGCAGGTATGGTTAATCATTGTCTTATTTTATTAATTCTTAGTATTGTGGTAATCAGAGCTTTACATCTTAAATTATGCTAACATATGGTGGTTTTATAAAGATAATTAGAGATGTAAAGGATACAGGTGTAGAAAGTCGAACATGCCAAAGGAGGGATGGACATTCATTGTCGAGTTGATCGCCATCCATTCCATCGTTCACCAAAGAACGCAGTCCAAGGGTATGATTCCATGCAAGCTATATAAGGGTAGCTGCAACAGTCTACAATAGATACAAAGGCAATAGTGAGCCGCTGCACAAAGTTAGCTGGAAACCATGAAGTATCTTCTCAATTAATCATGATCATTATTTCGAGATTGAATAATATCTTTCCTTTATCTTTTGCTCTCATCTTGACACGACTGTAACAAGTCATCGTAATTAGGGTAGCCTGAAGAACAAAGATCTTCATGGCTGCCCGATAATATTAGGGAGATGTTATGATTGTAATTGTATAAATACTAGGAACTATTCCAAGCCAGGGGTTGAAAATTTAACCAAATTATTGTATCAGCTGTGACTAAGGTTTTGTGCTCATCTGCCACTTTTAATACAAGGAGTTTGATTCTTCATATCTCGACGTTTTAATGTGTGTTACTTCTAGCATCTCTTTGTGAAGGATGGGCTCTCCTTCCCACAGGGATTACTGAGTTAATTAGTATTTTATTTATTATGTTGTGTGATTTTGTGATAAATTTCTTTACTTACAATAAGATGCAACAATTATCGATTTGATGTGTGTCATTTGAATGATCAGTAATTGCATCTCTTGTAAAACTGAAGTGGTGTGGTGTGTTAGTCGAATGTATAGGTTAACTGTCTTTTATGCAACTGTGTGATAGCTGTAACAGCCTTGTTCATCCCTAGTTCATTCAATTGTTGTTTTCTTTAGATCTTTGCAGTTTGTTCCTTCGCATTTATAATTGCAGAATTTAATTCCTGTACTTTGAATTTATAGAATAGTTGAATTTAATTCCTGTACTTTTCATTTCTAGAATAATTGAATCAAAATAGTTGGATGGATCTTTAGATGGTTTGGTGATTAGGGATTTTAATTTCTACAAAATTAATCTAGATTTTATTTCTTGAATCTTTTAATTCTAGCTTAAGAATTGCAAGAAGGTACTTGTGATTGTATTCTTGAGAAAGTAAATTAGATTAAGGGTTGAGTGTGGATGAATAGGAAAGTAGGATCATTTACTTACAGCATCAGCTACCTAGTTTTTGAAGCATATATAGTGCATATTATCCTTGAAATAAGAGACTTCCCTGGGTTGAAAATTTATATTGAACACTCTATATGTTGGTTTTAATTAACTTGCATATAGGGTGCCCAACACTTGTTTTCCATATACTAACTCATAGGGGGTATGTCTGGTAGTGTTTCTCCATGCTATTCTATAGGCCCATAAAGCCTCTCAAAGTCTATCCACCCAATCCTTATGATGTAAGTGAATGGTCTTAGTTAAAATAGCTTCTAATACTTTATTAGTTGATTCTACCTGGCCATTATTTTGAGGGTGGTAAGGTGAATATTTTCAATGTCGAATGCCATATTTCGTAGTAAATTCTTTCATTAATTTAGAAGTAAACTGGGTACCTTGGTATGTGACAATTTCTCTAAGTACACCAAACTGGGTGAATATTTCTTCATATATAAATTGTACCACCAATTTCTCTGTGGCTCTAAATAAAGCTTTAGCTTCTACCCACTCGGTGACATAGTTTGTACAAACTAAGATATATTTCTTCTTATGTGACATGGGAGAAATTGGTCCAAAAAAATCAAGAGCCCATTTCTCAAAAGGTTCAATCATAACTTGGGGTTGTAAAGGCATTTGATTAGATGACATAGATCTACCCATTCTTTGGAAACTATCACATCCTTTAACATATTTGGAAGCATCCTTAAAAATGCTTGGCCAATAATAACCAGAATGTAAGACTTTGTATGCTGTCCTTTTATCAGAAAAATGTCCTCCATAGGGTCCATCATGACATGCATGGAGGATTTCTGTTATTTCATCCTCCCACACACATCGTTGAATAATAATATCTAGATCAGTGTGGAAGAGATTGTTATCAACCTAAGAATAATTAGAACTCTGATCTATAATACGACGCTTCTCATGTGGAGACAAATGGTTTGGTATTTTCCCAGTTGCTAGATAATTGGCCATATTCGCAAACCAAGGGGTTTGAACAAATACAACAAATAGATGTTCATCATAAAAGGTGTCGTCAACTGGTTTAGTACCGTCTTCATGTTGAATACGGGAAAGGAAATCTTCTACAAGATTTTCTTTACCAGGTCGGTCAATGACGGTAATGTTAAATTCTTGCAATAAAAGAAGCCATCGGGTCACTTTGCCATTGGTAATTGGTTTATTCATTAGAAATCTAATGGCGGAGTTATCGGTATGCACAAAAAATTCATAACTTGTGATATAATGATGAAATTTATCAATAGAATAAAGTACTGCCAAAAATTCCAAGTTCGGTAACAGTAGAATTTAATTCGGCAGGGGTCACATTTTTAATAATAAAATAGATGGAATAAGGTTCTTGTCCTTCTTTTTGGTTGAAGAGTCCTCCTATGGCCATATGAGAGGCATCGGTATATGTGTGAAAAGGGATGGACCAATCAGGACCCCTAAGTATTGGTGCCACCGATAGTTTAACTTTTAGGATTTCAAAATCATTTTCACAAGATTCTGTCCACTGGAATTTTGAGTCCTTTATAAGTAACTTAAACATTGGTGCAACTATTTTAGTAAAATTTTCAATAAAGCAGCGGTAATAGCCTGCATGACCAAGGAAGCTTCTTACCTCTTTCTCAGTTTTGGGAGAGGGAAGGCCAAAAATTAATTCAATCTTTGCAGGGTCTACCTTAATTCCTTGGGAGGAAACATGGTGTCCCAAAACTATACCCTCTGTCAGTAATATTTTACATTTTTTGTGACTAAAAGATAAATTTGTTTCTTGACATTGGATCAAGACCTTCTCAATGTTGTCAAGGGATTCTTAAAAAGTATTAGCATAGGCCATAAATTCATCCATGTACACCTCCACATAGTCATGTATAAGATGGGAAAATATTCCTAAGACTTCCCACTAGAAAGTGGCATGTGCATTACATAAGACAAATGGAAAAACTCGATAAGCATATGTTCCCCAATGGCATGTAAAAATGGTTTTGTCTTGATCTTCAGGTGCTATTAAAATATGGTTGTAACCACTATACCCATCAAGAGAGGAAAAATATTGTTTACCTGACAGGGTATCTAATACTTTATCGATAAAAGGTAAAGGAAAGTAGTCTTTAAGTGTATCTTTGTTTAACTCTCTAAAATCAACACAAATATGCCATTTCCTTGTAACTTTCTTCAGAACTACTACTAAGAGAGATACCCATTTACCATCAGAAATAGGATATATGAAACCATCAGTTAGGATTTTTTGTAATTCTTCTTTTACTATATCCTTTAGAGAAGGATTCATCCTCCTCTGTGGCCTCCTTATAGGTGACATGCTTGGATCCATGTAAATATGGTGAATACAGGTATCAGGGTGTATACCCTTCATATCAGTGTATTCCCATGCAAATGATCCATCTTATTTCTTAAGAAATTTAAGAAGTTGTTCTTGTTAGTTTTCACTTAATCCAATGTTTATATGTAAGAAATTTTCAGGGCCAACCTTTCAAAGTATGGTATATGGTACTGTATGCTCTTCAATTGTGAAGTCACAAGGTGTTTCTGTAAACATTGAGAGAGCCATACTCTCTTGAAACTCATCTCCAAAAATCTGATCAAGTTGAGCAAAATACTGAGAGAAATCTATACAGGTTGTCGAAGAAACAAACTGGTTTAATACATTCTCAATGGTCTGCTCCTGAAGTGCTAAAGAAAAATCACTAGGAAGGAAGAAATCATCAAAGTATTCATCCCCAAAAGAACAATTTAACCACCATGAATTTTCAATTATTGGTTGTGCTGGGGGATATAAAATAAGTCTTTGTGCGGACAACCCATTGGAAATAGTCATCTCTCCATCCCTACAACCTATAAAAGCATTTGCAATAGCTAGCCATCATATTCCCAAGATAATAGGATGTAATTTAGAAGGATCCTTTAATTCTACGACCTTAAAGTCGATAGGGTATTCCTATGAATCTATTGATACAACAATGTCATCTAGGACTCCAATGGATTTTTTTGTAGTGCGGTTTGCAAGTTCTAGGATGGAAGGGGTAGGTCGAAGAAATTGTCCTAACTATAAAAATTCTAAAACTACAGTGGTCATCATGTTAATAGAAGACCCTAAATTGATTAACGTATTCTCTATGGCGGTGTTGTTTATAATTATGGTCACTACTGGGGCTCCTGGATTTGCATATTTCGCAATCTGGGACTGACCTATCATACATTCAAACATTTCTCCTATAACATGAATTGTAAGAGGTCCTTTTGCTTCTTTCCTAGGTGTATAATACATAGCTCTTTTATTGCCTTACTATAGACTGGTATATCTTTAATAGCTTGTAATAGAGGGATTTTAATACAAATGTTCTTTAATTCATTCAAAATGTTATACTCCAAATGAATTAGAGGTTTTTCTATTATTAATATTTCTGGAAATGGAGGAATTCTTTTCTCCTAAATAATTTCTTATGGAGGATGGGCATGTACTGAAACCTTTGGAATATTCACATCCCCCAAAATAACATCATTCACGGGTTCACTTGAATCTTCTTCTTTGTCATTTGGTTCCTAAATGATGATTGATGACTTGGGGTTTATTATTCACAACTCTTCTCAATTGTAATTGAATTTCATGTACATGCATACTCAAAATAAGGTATGAGGGAAGAGTTTGCAACTCAATACTGTTAATAGCTTGAGCTGGTTTATTATTAGGGTTAGTTATTGGCTGTGCAGGTAACGATGTCGGTCAAGGAGGATTTTCATTCTTAAAGTGATGAGGTTGTTGTACGATAAAAGGAACTGGAGGTACAAATCCAAGCGACATTTTCTAGAAATTTGTTTGATTCTGAGGATAAAGATGATTAGGTGTAGGAATAGATGGTGGATAAGGATATGGTTGTCCTCTCCATCCTTGTGACAAATATTGTTGTTGTGGAAATTTAGGAGGAGGATACTGAGGTGGCCAATTCTGCTAGCTATAATTGTTCTATTGTGGAGGTGGTTGATACAAAGGATAATAGAGTGGAGGTTGTGGTGGAAAGCTTGAATATGATGGTTGGTCTCTAGGTTTCCAAGGAGGTATCCTAGATGTTTCAGGTACATCCCCACTCTTATATATGGATTTAAATCTAGGCAAGGATGGGAAATTATCTATTGGATGCTCTTTTGTACATATGTGACATACATAGATGTTGTTAAATGGACATTCCCTTTGGGGATGTTTAGTTCTACATCTTGGAAAAAAGATACCCATTGTTGCTCGTTCTTCATCCTGCCTCTTCTTGGATTGTAAAGAATCTATTTTGGAACCAATTTCTCCTAATATATCAGTATTAAAATTATTCAATAGGTTTCCTATCTCTACTCTTGTAATACCTCCTGAACTAGGAACATTTCCTCTTATATTCTTACTAAAAGGCTCCTGAAATTTTTTTGCAACTTTCCCCCTACTGCTAGAATAATTTTTACACATCTCACCGATGTGTGCAAAAGTTTTATAGCAAATATCTCTAGCTTCCACGAGATTAAGACTTTCTAACGAGTCCTCAGAGATTCCCTTAAGGAAAAGTGTGCGTATTGCATCTTCTTGGAGGTCATTGTATTTAGACTTATGTAATGTATAAATGAACCTTTTGAGATAATCCTCCAGGATCTCGTCTTCAAGTTGTTGAATCTTGAATATATCATGTCGAGAGTCCTTAGGTTTGCATTATTCTTGATATTTTCGCAAAAATGAGGTTTTCATATCATCCCAAGTCCTGATAGTGGATTCTCCTAATCCCATGAACCATCTCAACGAAAAATCTGTGAGTGTAGTGGGAGAGAGTTTTACTTTGTGAGTGTCTTGTAGATAATTGTAACTCCTACAAAGGATATCGAACTCGAACAGGAATGTTTTAGGGTCCTCATTACTTTTTCCATAGAAAGTAGGTAATGAAGAAGGAGGGATTTTTTTCATGGTTACATCCTGTATTGTATCTAAGATAGGGAACCCAAAGGTAGCCTCGGTTCAATTTTCTCCTTCTCCTTCTTCATTCCTAACTTCATCATGATCTTTGTTTTCTCCCTTTCTCTCCATATAAGTTGGATTCTTAATGTAAATATACCTAGGAGGCTCCTTTCAAGGTGATAATGGGGTGTCCCAATGTTCTTCTTCGGGAGAGAGCTTCCTCTGATCAACCATGTTTTTATTGAATCCTAGAGGGATAGTAGGTTCTACTATAGAAGTTTCAATTTATGAAATAAGTGGATCTACTGAGGTTCCAAAGAGATATTTTACATGGGTAGGATCAACAAAGTCAACAAAATTTTGATCTCCTACTAGTGAAAAAGTTGTGTTAATTGGATTTGGAACTAGTGGAGGGCTAGGTGTTTCTAATGGCTGATCCTCTTGAAATTCCTTAGGAACGAGGTCCTTAGGACCTTCTTCCAAGGTTCCTTATCCTTCTATGGCTTCTCCACTAAGATATTCTAAGGGAGTTTCTTTACTTTTCAAGGTAGAACTACTTCTTATATGCGTCTTTCGATACCTTTCTGGTGAGTTATTAGTTGGGGAATTATGTCCCCTATGGTAGTTAGTAGGGATTTCAGTATATTTTCTGGTCTTAAAATCGACCCTAAGGATCTCTAATTATACTCATGAAAAACTATTAAACTAAAGAAAACCTATGCTACTACTATTATTGGATTTGGGGGCATCTGTTATAACATATGTGCAGGTTCTTACCTCTCGTCTTAGTGCTCCCCCACTACCAACCTATGACTAAATTTGATAAATATTTATATTCTACCTTACAGAACAACTCCCCAACAACAACGCCAAAAGTGTTGGGTGTTTTACTATGTCTAAATTAATCCACTTATTCTTTAATTATCAACTGGGGTTGGTAAGCTTAGCGTTGTTACAAAATATATGTGAAGGTAGAGGGTGTCATGTAAATATTTTAATATACAAAAGATCGAAAGATGTTTCAAAATCAAAAGCTGAGTCAAACTCCTAAAAATGAAAAAACTAAGATAAAATATTAACTAAACAATTAATAATCTATCTTACAACCTTGGATTGAAAAATATCTAATCAACAACTTACTTATTCAAATGGAAAACTACAGTGCAAGGAAGAATTAACTTATAATCAACTAGAAAACTTAATAAAGAAAACTTTAGGTTTTACCCTACAAGTTCTTTCAATAATAACACAACATAAAATAGACAACTTAGAAACATATTAAAGAAAACACACATCACACTAAATCTTTCATACAAACAAATAAATCAATTCACAAGGAATAAACATAAAACCATACAACAATAAAACAAAATAAGAAACAAAACTTAAGAATAACTTAAAATTCACTCAAAGTAAAATAAGTAATGACAATGATAAAACTTTAATAAATAATTTAAAACAACTAAACTTTAATTTTAATGTTAAACAAAACTAGCATCTAAATATGATAGTCAAAACATAATTCAAAGATTCACATATGAAAACTAAAAACAATCTTAAAACACATAAAAAACACTAAAAATGGAACTAAGGGTTGAATGACAGACTAGACTGTGGGTCTGAAAGGGGTGGCTTAATAATAGACTAAACAAGCTATCCAAATGACAAGATGCACAGTTAAAATAGTAAAAACTAACCTAAATGAACTAATCTTCAGTTGAAGCCTTGCAGATGTACTTCTCATGGATTGGAACAATAAATAAACCTATTTAACAGGAAATTAACCTTAAACTAATTCATGAACAAAAGGAATCATTTGCATACTAAACTAATAAATATACTAGAAATTAACTTGCATAAATTCAAAAAAAGAAAGGAAATAACATAATTGAATCTATTCTAAATTCATGAAAACACCATATTCTATATTCTTGAAAACAAAGACTGAAAGTAATGCTGGAAATGAAAATAACTGGAAACAAAATGACTGAAAGCAAATAACTGAAAGCAAGCTATGCGCGCATCTAACTAATTAACTTTAGAAATAAAACTAAGCTAATGTATTTGCAGAAAACAAACAGAATAGAATTTATTATAATCTAATGGAAGCAAACTAGAAATTAAACTAGACTAGCTAAAACATAAAAGAAACTGAGCTAAAGAAAAAAAATGAACCTCTAGTTGATAAGGGCCCCTCTTAGCATTCAGGGGTGATGTCTGGCTAACTTCCACTCAAACGCAATCTTCAACAACAATGCATATAGCTCTTTATTCAGATGGTGGAACATAAATACAAAGTTCAAGAGTAAATTACAGTAAGAACTCTTCTCCTAGCTCTTCTAACTGACTTATTTTCTAGCTAACTGAGCTCTCTCACAGAGGATGCTTTATATAATGATGTACAAGGATGAGTAATTTGATCCTTTAGTGGTCGTTTTCTCTCTAAATTTAGTCGACTATAATGGCATTTAACTAATCACAAGCCAGCGCATAAGAATCTCCCTTCTTCAGTGCGAACAGTCTTCAAAGGTGGTGCAGAGGCTTCTCTTCAACATGAACAATTTGTAGAGGTGGCACATAGATTCCTTTCTAAGTACAGCAGGTGATTGATGGAGAATAGAGGAGAGCGTAGTGGCACATCTTATAGATCGTGGGTTGAATGCAATCAGTCTAGCACATGGATGGTTGATGTGGTGGTGCGTAAAGGAGATTGTAGGCTGGCAAACAATCTAGAAACAGCTTCATCACCCAGACGCGTGGATAACAGAACGTTTGCAGTTGTTCCAATGTTTTTATGCTCAACGTTAATTGCAGTACGCAATATGATGGGCGATCTGGACGGAGTGATGAATGAAAGGTTGGGACGTGAGCTGGTTATGTTGGGTGTCGATCTAGGGCGAACAGAGTGTCTATCTATTGGTGTTCTTCAGGACTGGAGTCTACAGCAACACATTTCGACATCTGGGAAACTACCAGTGAATTTCATGCAATGAACTAAATGACGAGCTGGACACCAAGTTGGACATGCTGTGCAAAAATAAGGCTAAATGCATTTTTCTTATTAAATTAGCCCAAAAATATTATAAAACCTGCAAACGATTATACAAACCAATTAATACATCAAATGCATTTTAATAATGTTATTTTAAATTTATTAAACCATAAAAAATGATAAAAATAAAATAATTTATATAAACATTAAAAACAATCATACCTGAGGTTGAATAATGATCTGCGTGTTATAAAGTATGCAAAAGATAATAAAATATATGGTTAAATGAGTAATTTATCTACCAAAAATGGTAAGAAATCTAGGATCAATAGTTATGAGATGCTACTTTAATCTAAAAAGAAACTTTGGAAGGAATCCAAAAGGTTGATTGGTCTAAGTCTAATATGATCAAAGTCATATCAAATGGATCAATAACTCTAGCTGATGACAATAGTTTATTTCTTTATGGAGGACATTATTGCAATATCTCCATGGAGTACATGGCACATGGTTCTTGAGTTATTTCTTCAACATCATTTTCATTATGAGCATCTCATGCATTAGGTTTATGCATCGTTCTACATAGATCACCTTTGGGTCGGTGTGGTACTATGTCTATGGTTGGTTTCTCAATGGTGAGAGAACCACTTGGTTGTAATTATGATTGATCCAATGTACTAGGAGGGACATCATAAGAATGAGTTGTCATTTTAATGTTCACCTCATGGTAACACATGAAAACATTGGCATTGGGATCATTTCACTGTTGCGATAATTTTGATTGGTTTCCCCATAGCAGAGGTACAAGTGTTGTAGGAACCATTTGATGATGGTGCTCTAGACAAGGTTGTATCAATACAATGGATTGTTGTTTCCCACTATCTTGAGGTATATTTAGTGCATCTCCCTTTCCAAAGTTAGCATTATTCTTATTCTCGTATTTCCTCTTATTTCCTCTAAGGATTAACACTTTGCTTACACTTGTACCTCTTCTCCTTTCCCCTAAGGTCCATGGATTGAACTACGATAATTTTATAAGTTGGTGAAGGATTAGTATATTGATGCATATCTTGGCCAGCCATAGGTTGCAAAGTATGAACATACATTTTTCTGATTTTCTGGGTAATCTACTCAGGGTTATTGATGAAATCCATCATACCATTGGCATGAGGTCCATGTGGTTTCCTAGATGGATCAAACACAGGAATTGCAGGCTGGTTCCAAAAATATTTGTTACTTTCTATAATTTCACCACTCCATTGTAGAATGGGGTTTATTGGTGTATTTCCCCCTTGCAGGCTTAGACTCCAAGGAGATTGGATATTTCCTGGAATTTGACCACACAATAGATGAATGGATGGATCTTCCCCTTATGAGGTTAGAATCTAGTGAGATTAGTTATTTCTTAGAATCTGACCAATCCAATGATGTAGTCCTTGTATTTTATTAGTATTCCAAGGTGGGTTATTCCTTGTGAAGGTTTCCCCCAAGAATATTAATACTCCTCATAACATGATGCATGGGTGGATTGCACCATGATGGAGTTAGGTCCTAAGAATAATGGTTACTTCCTAAAAACTAACCACTAGTTGGACTTCCTCCTGATGGAGTTGGTTCCCAAGAAGATTGGCTACTTACTAGAACCCAACCATTCCATTGATTTTGTCCTTGGTTTTTATTGTAATTCCAAGGTATGTTTCCTCCTTTTGGAGGTTGGATCCATAAATATTGGTTACTTTATGAAACCTAACCACTCCATTGCGAAATGGGGTTGATAGGTGGATTTCCCTAGGAATTGTGCCAGGACAAATCAGAGGATAAACGTCTGGTGCATTTCCTCCCATCAGTGCAGGATAATTTTAATTGGTAGTTGTGTTCTATGATGCATTATTTATTCCATGGATATAAAAATTGTATGGTAAATGGTTTCCCCCAGAAGTAGAACCTAGAAAACTATTGTGTGTACTAAGAGGATTTTGATAACTTCCCACAACCATTTGAGGTTGCGTTGATATGGTCCCTTGAACTCCTGATGAAGCCAAAGGGTCAAGTGTGATATTTTGCATGCTATTAAAATATGTGAAAATAGGGTTAATGTTATCCAATGATTCACTTGCAACAAGTATTACTGGGTATGAAAGATTCAAATGTGTATTAACAGGATCAACTATATGGTTTTGTATTGCTTCAATTTCAAATGGAGCCAGATTATCAACGGTTTCTGTAGATGGTCTAGGATTATTTTGATGTTGTTCTTCTCTATTACTATTAATTGAAATTGAAAATTTTTTAGTCTCAAAGCATCCTGAGTTTTGTTTTTGTATATGTCTCCATGTTTTAAAGGTGCCTTCAAGTTTTAGTGACTCATCTCGCTTTCGACATGACTAGCGAGTCGAGAGAGAAGCCACTTTCACATTTGAGGATTTGGAAATGAAAAATGTATCAATTGTAATCAAACAATCCTAAATGAAATATAGAATCCAAAAAAAGTAAAAGTATCCACAACACTAAAAATGTTCCAAGGAAGAAACAAAAAAAATTCTTTCCAATAAACCAAGGTTTAGTGAAAAGTTGGATTTAGAGGGACTTCCAAAACTATTATCTCTTGAGGGACATCATGCCTCAAAAATTACAAAATATTGAAGGTATGAGAAACATTTACATCATTCTTCAATCACCAGAGGTGAAATTGTTAGCTCTTGGATACTCACCCTCGCAAGGAGATAAAACAACCTTGTGTTTGTCTCAAGTATTGCAAGTATTCCCCACTTACAACAACCTATGTGATTCCATATAAAAGGAAACTATTGTTACCACTCAACAATTGGTGGCCTAGTAGGGCAGTCCTCAGTATAGGATAACTCACATAGACTATATATATATAAAAAGTCATGTCACCATGAGGACTTGTCACTTAATTGAAATACTGTAATGTGCTCTGTTATCACTCCAGGAAACTCATCTAGGTTGTAGCTCGAGGATGCCTGGTAACTTAAAATATTTTTAGGTTTTTCTGATATGGATCAATTCAGTCGACCTATGTAACCTTTCCACTCTCAAGGCTTGCATAAGACTCACTCATTTACAAGGATTTTAGTTGCAATTTTCTTAGAAATTGGACTATAATGTGCAGGGATGGAGAACTCACCAGGATGGAAGACTCACACACATAACGCATGCATATAAATGGATAAATCCTATTGAAAATGGTATTTATAAATCAAATATCACTAATATACCAATAGGATGACAGCTATCATCTTTTTAATAAATCTGAAATTGACCTAAATGCACATTCAGGCATAAACACAGTAAAGAAAGAGATAATGGATGAACAGATCACAACAAAAGAGCTTATACCATGAATAAGTAAAATGAGAAGCTTGAAAGTATTATTGGCTCATAAATCCCTGAATTTGAACCTTTATTATAAAATCAATCCTGGGCTTTATATCCTTCTACAAAATTCACAGATCCTGAAAATCCGATCTGTTTACACACAAAAATTAATTGAAAGTAATAGTTTTTCAAGATTAGGGCTTCAAACCCTTGCTAACTATTTTTTTATCTGTTGTGAAGATATAGTTCATTGAGCAAAATTTTAATAGCTTAAGTGGTCACTGATAATTGACATTCTTGGTTCAGTCTGAAATTACCGCCAGGAGCCAGTGTTTCAGCAGTTAAATGAAGTGACCTTTCTTGTTTAATCCGCTAGACATTTTTTTAATTTGTTGCCGCAATCACTAATCAAAATCTTTGTCTTGTAGCCCATCGGTTCCCCAAGTCTCAATGGTGCCGCAGTGTCAGTGCCTTAAATCACTTAGCATCACGACAGCTTCTTCATCAGTGATCCGAAGCTTTTTCCTTTAGCCCATCGATGCTCCAAATCTCAACGCTGGTGCTCTTCATCATTAGCTCGTTAGCGATCAGGATTTATGATAACTAATGCATCCGAACCTTTTTTCTAAAAGATGTCATAGTTTCAGAGGTGAAACGAACTGAATTTATCGATGTCGAAATTTGATTGATGAAGGGATCGGGGCATTAGTATTCTATGCTGCCGATGGACAGTATCGCTATTCGTCGATGCGTGTTATCTATGTTGTTTTTCATTTTCAAGACTTTATATGCTTGACTATCAGCGATTTCGATTTATTGCTATCGGAGGTGAGTAGAACTCATTGATTGGAGCTTTAGTCTTTTGTGCCACTAATACTGTGGAGGAGCTTCGTTGTAAACTCTTCGATCCATAGTCTATATGTCTTCCATTTTTGTGGCTCCTTATTGAACTATCTTGCCGATGGTTAGTCCTTAGAACCTCCATTCGCCAAAGTTTTCATCTGGTCTCAGAAGCTGTAATCTATCTTTCTTTTGTCATTGTGGCTCCTTAGTGGACTATCTCACCGCTATGTTCTCCTTACTTTTTTCGATCGATGGTACCTGTAGTAAGTCTGTCTTCCACCGTTTTATCTCTTTAATGGACTATCTCACCATTATGTTGTCTTTGGTTCTTCCGATCGTCAAAATGTTCATTTGACTGCGGAAGCTATAGTCTGTAAGTCTGTAAGTGGCTAATGAGATGTTCTGATCCTCGCCCAAGCCACCGAAACTACAACTTAGTGAAATTTTTATCAACCACAGAGGCTTTCAAACTGTTAGTGACATTCATATTCCTTATTGCATGAATTAAATTATTCATACAAAAATAAATTATCTTGGGAGATAACATCTGGCTCCTACTTGGGGATGGGAACCTCGCAGTGAAGTCCCAAGAACCCCAGACCAAAATTCCCTTCCCTAAAAGCATCTAAGTAATTTAACACTATTCTTTATTGTTCCATTGGGAATGGAGTCTTATTCTAAAAACAAAACAACCTACTATATACTAAATTACAATCATAAGGCCTCAGAGCCTCAAATAAAATAGAGTTTCAGGAACCGCCCATTTACTGGGCCATCGCATACTTCTTCACCTTCAAGATTCTGTAGTTTGAAGGTGTTATTCTCATATAAATGGTCTATAACAAAAGGGCCAATCCACAAAGAGTCAAATTTTCCATGTTTCCCCTTGTCTTGTCTAACAACATCCCACTTGAGGACCCAATCTCCGACCTGAAAGTTGTATGCCTTTGCTCTTTTGTCAAACATGCCCTTTATCCTCTGTTGATGAGCTTCTAGTTTTCCTATAAATTGCTCCCTAATATGTTGTAACTCCACCAAACCCATCATCCTTCTCATCATATCATTTGGTTCATCCTCCTCTTCCTGAAATAACTTTGCCACTGGAAGGATGAGCTGGATAGGAAAGATGGCCTCATTGCCATAAACTAATTTGAATGGAGAAGTCCCTATGGATCTTTTATCTATCACCCTATCAGCCCATCAAGAAAAATTAAGCTTTGAATCCCAGCTTTTCTGATTTGTCTCTAGCAGTTTCCTGATGATTCTGACTAAGCTTTTGTTGGATGACTCAGCCAGGACATTGCCTCGTGGGTAATAGGGCGTGGAGTGCACCAATTGAATACCCATTGATTCACACATTCTAACTAATGCCTCAGCCTTAAAAGCTGGTGCAATATCAGTTTCTAACCTTGTTGGGCAACCAAACCTATTGAAGATGTTCTCATATAAGAATCTCATGATGACTTGATGAGTGCCATTTCTGGTGGGTACTGCTTCTATCTGTTTGGTAAAGTATTCAATGGCTACCAAGATCCATTCATGCTTTCCACTAGATGATGGATTTATTTCACCTATGAAATCCATACCCCATTGTTGGAAAGGCCCATTCACTGTAGCATGCCTAAGGGGCAAGGATTTGAGCTGCTGCTTCCCTATAAATCTTTGACATTGGTCACAAGCCCTTACAAAAGTGCATACATCAGCAAAGAGGACTGGCCAATAGTATCCTACTTTTAATATCTTATGGGTTATTGTTTTCTAGTAGTGGTGGCCTCCACATGTACTGGAATGAAAGTAATGCATGACCTACTCTGCTTCCTCTTTATCTAGACACCTTAACAAAATTCCAGACTGATCCCTCCAGTACAGGAGTTTTCAATTATGGAAAACTTAACAGATTTCAACTTAAGAGCTCGTGCTTGGCTAGGAGTGAGATCGGGAGCAAATTCTAATTTAAGCAAAAATTGAATGATACCTAAGTACCACTCACAAGAAGATATGTTCTCAGCTACTACTGGACTGCTATTCTGATCTTGATTTACTTCTGTTTCAGCTACTACCATAGTCTGCACCTTTACTGATATGACACATGTGAAATTTATTCCCATCAATTCATAGTTTACTTTGGCCATCAGGGATGATTTTAAGGAACCATACTTATTTAAAAGTGTATAAATGTTGGCGAATATTACCAATTCTTAAAAAACCAACTATAAAATGATTGGCGATATTTTTCAAAAAATATTTTAATTTCCAAGGATTTTATATCATTTATATAATAATTTGGTGATTTTTGGGGTGAAAATATTTTACCCCATCAAAATTGGGCGAAACAAGGCTTCAAAAAATGCAAAATGGCGAATGTTTTTTGGGAGAAAAACATAGAAAAATAGCCCACTGGGCTAAAATTTGCCCCTAAAATCATCCATGTTGGCCATGAGTTTGGCCAGACCTAATCCCTTTACCAGCTTGGTGGGTTTCACCTCTACATCAAACTCAATGAGTTTGGAAATCCACTTAGCTCTCTTCCCATCAATTTCATGCTGAGTCAAAACATCCTTCACAGCAGCTGAAGGGACATATGTGGTTAGAATAATCAACCCATAGTTAGCTACCTTAGACATTAATTCATCCAATTTTTGTCTTATTTTCCTAGTTTCCATATTCCACCTTATGCAAGTTGTCCTCCACACATCCATGGTGGTCAAACTTGCTAAATTTGAGTCATGGAGCACTTGGGAAACCACTTGGAATCAAATCTGCTTTATTCCTAGCCTCCCTAGTGCATGTCTACCTTTTCTGCTTTATTGCCTGTTTTTTCTGAGTTTTAAGGAAATTGGGAAAGTTTGACTAGGTGAAGTTAACTTGTTTTTTGTCCTCATCATCCTCCACCCTTTTCTCCTAAGAAAAGCATGTATGAGTTTTCCTTCCATCACCTATTATCTTGCCTAATTGATTTTTCCAATTCGTGAGCTCCTAGACAGTTTTGGAAACTGCTTTATGCACCTATGGGGGATTTGCTTAGATTTAGTAAGCCTGATTTTGACCAAATTCGAATGGCATCCTTATGCATTCAAATATCTCATGAAATTATTTATTATGGCAGCCTATGACTTCACAGGGTTGGATATTGTACACTTATTCAATATAGATTAGTGTTCTGCTCCATATTCAGTCTCCTTTGTGAGTAATTTTCATGTGTAATTGGCAATTGTTGTGAGTGTAATTGTTCTAACACCTGGGTTCAATTTCCACATGGTATCAGCACCTTTATAGATCTATTTATCTCCTTCCAATTTGTTATTGCAGGTTCAACATCATTGACTGGGAGCATTCTGCTGACTGAAGGGACAATTTCTGAGCTATGGATCAATCTTAGAAGATCATCTTGACTCCATTTAAATTATTTGAATGGAAAGAAGAGATGGAGATATTGTTGAGAGTGAAAGGCCTCTATAGAGTGACTATGGAAACAGAAGCAAAACCCAATGTAGCTATAGAGAATATTAAATGGCACAACGGGAGGGATGAGGCCTATGGTCTCCTGTGTCTGAGCATATCCAGAGACCTCCTTTTCCATCTTGATGGATTGAAATCACCGAATGAAGTATGGGAGAAGCTTGTTGATATTTTTGGTAAGACGTATGAGATGAGGGGACATCAAATTGAAAATTAATTGATCTCCATGAGTCCCAATAGCTTTGAATCCCTGCAACTCTATTTTTCCAAGTTCAAAGCACTTGTTTTGTAGCTAAAACAATGTGGGATCGAAAAGAAGGATGAGCAACTAGTTTTGGCTATACTCTCGAAGCTTTCCCCTGACTATTCAATGTTTTTTTTGACCTTCTATGCCACAAATTTGACAGCTTGAGCCTAGAAAATGCCTAGCCTTGCAGATTTCATGGAATCTCTCACACAAGAACAAGATAAATTGGTGATGATGGACACCATCAAACCATCCAAAGACCAAGATCTTGTTGCTGGAGATTCTAGGGTGGATTCAAAAAGCAAGAAAAAAGCTAAAAATCTACCTAACCAAAAGAGAGACAAGAACAAGTCTCTAGAGGATCCTGAAGGTTCCAAGAAGAACCCCTAGAAAAAGAAGAACAAAGGAGAAATGAGCAAGTGTGCATACTGCAGTAAGGAAATTCATTCTGAAATCTCCTGCATGAAGAAGCGAATAGACATGCTGACCCAACTCATGGAGAAGAATGGCATCTCCCTTCCATACAGCTCAAAGAAGAGGGAAGGAGGATCAAATTTAGAGGACAGAGAGAGAGTTCATGCATTGGTTGCTAGCACATCAAGCTCACCTAGTTTCATCATTGATTCTGGAGCTTCAAGACATATGGTTTTGACCAAGGAGGCATTCACCTCACTTGACATGTTGAAAGGTCCACCAATTGTACTGGGAGATGACTCTCTCACTGGAATTTTGGGCAAAGGGAGGATTGATCTTGACCATGGTAAGTTCAGCAATGTATTGTATGTTCTAGGTCTTGCCTCCAACCTCTTATCAGTGTATCAGATGACGCACATAGGGTGTCCAAAGAAGGTCATATTCTCCCCTGATGAAGTTGAGATCACAGAGATCTCAAGTGGTAAAGTCATTGCAAAAGGAGTTGCAAATCACACTTCGAAGGTATACATGTTCTCACACTTCCTGCCCTACTCAAACCCCCATGCTCTTCTGATTCATGCTAATGAGGCAAGCAAGATTTGGCGTGAAAGTTTTGGCCACCTTAATTACAAGTATCTTTCTGATCTTAGTGAAAAAGAAATGGTCATAGGGTTACCAAAGATTAAGTTTTCCAAAGGAGTCTGTCAAGGTTGCATCTTAGGAAAACACCCAGAGCATAAATTTGAGAAAGCTAGTCATGGGAGAACCTCTGCACCTCTTGAGTTGATCCACAGTGATGTTTCTGGCCCATTTCCTCATATTTCAATGAGTCAAGCCAAATATCCATTGACATTCATAGATGACTTTTCCAGGTATTGCTGGGTTTACTTCTTGAAACACAAGTCTCAAGTTTTTGGCCTCTTCAAAGTCTTTGAGGCTTTGGTTGAAAACCAGTCTGGGAGGAAACTCAAGGTCCTTAGATCTGACAATGGTGGTGATTATGTCAAGTCTGATTTCATTCAATATTATGCAGATGTAGTTATTCAGATTCAACATTCTATCCGTTACACACCACAACAGAATGGTGTTGCTGAGAGGAAGAACAGATCACTGAAAGAGATGGCAACCTGCATGATGGAGGCTAAGATTTTGCCACCAAATATTTTTGCCGAAGCTATAAACTATGCAGCCTATATTCAGAATAGGGTGCCTCATAAACATCTTGATGGTATGACTCCTTTTGAATCATGGAGTGGGCACAAGCCAGATGTGACCCATTTCAGGATTTTTGGCTTAAGGGTTGGGCTAGAATTCCAACAGAAAAGAGGAAGGATTTGCAGCCCCAAAGCCAATAGTTTCTATTTTTTGGGTACTCTGAAGATACAAAAGGGTACAAGTGGATCAATTTGAGCACAAACAAAGCCTTCATTGAAAGGTGTGTTCAGTTTCAAGAAGAGCCCCTAGCAGCAGTGGAAGTTGGAGAACCCTCTTCACCACCAGAACCTCTAAATGCAAGTGAAGATATAGTTGAACATGATTATTCTGATATGTATGATAATTATTATTTAATTGCAGATCCTAACAGTCCTACAAGACCAAAATTGGAAGCAAATACCATTCATGTAGCTGGAGAACTAGCTGGAAATCCTAATGATCCTAGGAGGACTAGATCTCAGTTTGAGAGTGCTATGTGCATGAAAGATCCTATGTTTGTAGATAAATTCTATCTGATGATTGAATTAGACCCACAGACATATGAATATGCAGCAAATGATCCAAGATGGCAAACATCCATGAAAGAAGAGTTCAGCTCACTCCAAAAGAACAACACTTGGGAGTTGGTTGATCTTCCCTCGGGGAGGAAGCTAGTTCAGTGTAAGTGGGTGTACAAAACCAAATTTGATTCTGATGGTTCACCTCTGAAGTACAAGGATATATTGGTATCCAAGGGCTACTCATAGGTACATGGCATAGAGTACAATGAGACCTTTGCACCAGTGGGAAAGTTGGACTCCATCAGGCTAGCCTTAGTCATTGCAGTTTCAAAGCAGTGGGAGGTACACCACATCGATGTGAAGTGTGCTTTCATAAATGGAGATATCAATGAAGAGATTTACATGCAGCAGCCTCAAGGATTTGATACTAACCCATCTCTTGTGTGTAGGCTAAAGAAGTCATTGTATGGGCTTGGTATGCCAAGATTGATAGTTTTCTGCTGTCACTGAATTTTGTTCGATGCAAGTCAGATCCAAATGTCTATTTGAAGCTGATTCATGGTTCATTAATTATCATTGTTTTGTATGTTTATGACCTTCTCATTACAGGAAGCTTAAAGGATGAAATTGCCTCCTTGAAGAATGCAATGAACCATGCCTTCTCAATGACTGATTTGGGATTATTGAGCCAATTCTTGGGGCTTGAGATTGCTCAAAACAAAGAAGGAATCAAAGTACATAAGTCCAAGTATGCCTTGGATTTGCTGAAAAAATTCAATATGAAGGATTGCAATCCAAGCAAGACTCCTTTCCTTTTAGGAGTTAAGCTTGAAGAAGCTGATTCTTCACCTATGGTAAACAATACACTGTATAGGAAATTGATTGGATGTTTGTTGTATCTTACACATACTCGACCTGATATTTCTTATGAAGTAAGTGCGGCTTCAAGATACATGGATCTACCTCATGAGATCCATTGGAGAGCAGCCAAAAGGATCCTTAACTTTGTTCAGGGAACACAGACTCATGGGATCTTCTACAAAGCTAAATCTGATCTTGAATTGATTGGGTTTACTGACAGTGATTGGGTAGGTGACAACACAGAGTGAAATTCAACATCAGGATATGTGTTCATGCTTTCTGAAGGGCCAATCAGCTGGTCAATAAATAAACAGAGTACCATTGCACTCTCATCTACAGAAGCAGAGTACAGAGGAGTTGTAAATGCAACATCTCAATGTTTATGGTTGCAGGGGTTACTTGGTGAGTGTGGTTTCGAATCAGAATACTCAAATAATATCTATTGTGATAATCAGAGTACCATTCAAATCTGCAATGATCCAATTCAGAAGTAGAGAACCAAACACATTGAGATCCATATGCACTACATCAGACAGCTTGTGCATGATGGCACCATTCACCTACTCTTCTGTTCATCTTCAGAACAAGTAGCAGATATATTCACCAAAGTTTTTTGTGATAAGACATTCAAAAATATCAAATCACTGCTGGGTATTTCTGATCATAGTGTGAAGCATGAGTGATGACAAGATTTCCAAATTTTGTTTTACAGTCCATGTTTAAGGGAGTATTTTTCCCATTGGGTTTTTGCCTCTTTCCTTGGTTAAATGGACATGCAGTATGTAAAGGTTGACTAATCCTTGTTGCTAGGAACTATAATTTTCTGATATTTTACTCATAAGTCAGGCTTAAGGGGGGGTGTTAGAATAATCAACCCATAGTTATCTACCTTAGACATTAATTAATCCAAATTTTGTCTTATTTTCCTAGTTTCCATATTCCACCTTATGCAAGTTGTCCTCCACACATCCATAGTGGTCAAAATTGCTAAATTTGAGTCATGGAGCACTTGGGAAACCACTTGGAATCAAATATGCTTTATTCCTGGCCTCCCTAGCGTATGTCTACTTTTTTTGCTGTATAGCCTGCTTTTTCTAAGTTTTAAGGCAATTGGGAAAGTTTGACTAGGTGAAGTTAACTTGTTTTTTGTCCTCATCATCATCCACCCTTTTCTCCTAAGAAAAGCATGTATGAGTTGTCCTTCCATCGCCTATTAGCTTGCCTAATTTATTTTTCCAGTTCGTGAGCTCCTAGATAGTTTTGGAAACTGCTTTATGCACCTATGGGGGATTTGCTTAGATTTAGTAAGCCTGCTTTTGACCAAATTCGAATGGCATCCTTATGCATTCGAATCTCTCATGTAATTATTTATTGTGGCAGCCTATGAATTCACATGGTTGGATATTGTACACTTATTCAATACATATTAGTGTTCTGCTCCATATTCAGTCTCCTTTGTGAGTAATTTGCATGTGTAATTGGCAATTGTTGTGAGTGTAATTGTTCCAACACCTAGGTTCAATTTCCACATATGCAATGATATTTGCATGGAGAATGTAGATTCTGAAGCTCTTTAAATATTTTATGAGAGCATAATCCTACTTTTCAATTGGGTCATACTTCAGCTCAGCATCTCTCAGGGTTCTGCTGAAGAAAGCAATTGGATGGTCAAGACCTGCATCATTCTTTTGTAGTAGTATAGCTGCCACTATGTCATAAGATGCAAAATAGAAAATGTAAAAACCTTTGGTGTAGTCGGGCCTAATCAGGGTTGGGGACTCCATGATGGATTTCTTAATGTATTCAAAAGAATTTCTTTCCTGGTTGGTCCACTTGATCTCTGCATCCCTTTTTAGCATGGCTATTATGTGATTTACCAGCTCGGAGAAATTTGGAATGAATCTCCTGACAAAGTTTATCTTGCCTAAAAAAGACTGAATGTCTCTTTTTGACCTTGGTATTGAAAGTTACTGAATTGCTTTCGCCCTTACCAGATCGATCTTTACACCTTCTGTTGAGACTCAGGTGGCCTAAGAGCTTTCCTTCATTGAGTGCAAACTGGGAATTCTTGGGGTTTAGTGATATTTTGTACATTCTACACTTCAGAAATACCTTCCTGAAATGCTGCAAGTGGTCACGATGGCTATGAGAGTAAACTGTTAAGTCATCCAAATATATCAACACAAATTTATCTTTTAGCCCTACAAAAGCTAGGTCCATGGCTCTCTAACAAGTAGCCCCAGCATTCATTAGCCCAAATGTAATTTTAGCATACATGAAGGTGCCCCATGGGGTGGTAAAGGAATTATTCTCTTCGTCATCGGGGTGTACAACAACTTTGTTGTATCTAGAGAAGCCATGAAGGAAAGACGTAACTCTATCCCTCGAGACTTTCTACAATATGTGCTCCATCTTGGGCAGTGGATAGTTGTCTTTCTTGGAACACTTGTTCAGGTTTCTAAAATCCACACACAACCTAATTTATCCATTTTTCTTTCTTACCACTACTAGATTTGCAATCCACTTGGAATATCTGAGGGGAATTATTATCTTGGCTTTGAGGAGTTTGTGGATCTCTTTCTCAATCACTGGTAATAGAAGAGGGTTGATGGGTCTCAGCTTCTGTTTGAAAGGAATGGTGTCCTTCTCCAAAGGAATCTTGTGCTGGATGATGTTGGTGTCATATGTTTTTAGGTCACTATACTCCCATGCAAAGACATCAGCAAACTCTTTTATCAAGCTGCAAAATTCAGACTTCTGTCTAGCAGTCAGCCCAATGGATAGATTTATCAATTTTGGATGGCTTTGGATGCCTATGTTTTTCTCTTGGACAGCAAGATCTAGCTCCCTTTTGGCAGGCTTGAAAGGGATGTCATTGTGATCAAACATTTCTTCCAACGGTACTAGACCTCGGGGTATGTAGTTGCTGGGCAATTGGACAATATTCTACTCAGTTACTTTATCTTTTAACTTGAACTATTTGGATTCCTCCATGTTAAGTTTTTCTTGGTATATGTGTATGTTAGAGAATTCATCCACTAATTGAAGGAATTTACTAAGCCCCCCATAATTTTCAAACACCCTCCAAAATTTTACATTGTCTGGAAGAGAGGGTCTGTACTTGACCTGAACATCGTAGCTGAGCCTAGGGGGTAAAGGAGGAACAAACAGACCTGAAGAGACAGCCAGGGAATCATCAAGGTGATTCAAATCCATAGGAATATATGATAGTTCAAAAAACATAAAGGAGTTTTTGAGTTTCCATACCTCCTCCCTGTAGGCCTTCAATCTGATATTTTTTGTCTGAAAAGTGTTGTTGACCTGGTGTATGATGATGTCTTCATCCTTGAAAATCTTCACACACATGATCCCCATCTCCTTGATCACTTTAACTCCTAGCAGCAAGGCTTCATATTCTGCTACGTTGTTTTTGGTTTTGAAATCGAACTTGTAAGACAGTTGAATGTTTTCTTTAGATGGGGAGATCAAGACTACACCTGCGTTTGCTGAGTTTTGAGCACTTGCCCCATCGAAATACATGGTCCATATCATTGTTGTGACTTGTTCAGGCTGCGGACGGGTGGGTTCAGTGAGCTGAACTGATGTCTATTGATTATCATATATTTGCAATATGCAAGACCAAAAATTGGTTTCCACCGCGTAGATGGGGTGATTTACTAAGTGACTCTCCTTGCTTATGATGTATGCTAGCTGATTTTCCCTGTATAGTCTCTTAGTCTCCCCTCCGAACATGGGAATGGTGGCATATGTGAGATCCATCTCAAGGGTGCCACCCAATCTTTTGCTCCATGACCAGGACAACAAGAGGCCGAATTTTGGAGGAATATTGGCCACTACAATGTCCATCATTATTCTTTTTGAAGGTAGCTGAGTTAAGTCTACAACTTCCTTCAAAAAGCGTAGCTGAATTGATGTCTGTTGATTATCATCTATTTTGAGCTGAACTGATGTCTATTGATTATCATCTATTTGCAAGATGCAAGACCAAAAATCAGTGTCCACTGCATAGATGGGGTGATTTATTGAGCGACTCTCCTTGCTTATGATGTATGCTAGCTGATTTTCCCTGCATAGTCTCTTAGTCTCCCCTCTGAACATGGGAATGGTGGCATACGTGAGATCCATCTCAAGGGTGCTGCCCAATCTTTTGCTCCATGACCAGGACAGCAAGAGGCTGAATTTTGGAGGAATATTGGCCACTACGATGTCCATCATTATGCTTTTTGAAGGTAGTTGAGTTAAGTTTACAGAAAGTTATTTGATGAGGCCCAAGCACTTGACTTTCCTGCAGTCAAAGGAGAATAAATCATGGTAGGGCTTGGTAATGCTGAGGCCAATTTCATCCATCGTGGCCTTAGACCTTAGGTTATGAGAGGCTCCTGAATCCAGCAGATAGTTATGGAGGATTTTATCATGGATGTTCAAGGGTATATAGAATGGTGGGAAGGAGTCCTTTAGGTCTTCTATCATGGGTCCCAGGGTTACAACAGGCTTGTCATATTGTAGGTTCACAAATTTCGTGTCAATGTGCTCCTTGGGTTGAAGGGAATTCAGAATGGAGGTTTTAAATGCATCAATCTTCATTAACTCAATTAAAGGGAAATGGATTTTCAATTTTTTAATTTTAGACTCAAGGTTGAAAGAATAATGCAGCTTGTCTAAAAACCTTACCTCATGAGCTATAGGTTTGAGTTGGACTTGATCAGGTGTGGCTGAAGGTGCTGGTTTATGCAATGCTTTGGATGGAACAACCAATTTCTTTGGTAAAACATCAACCTTTATAGCAGGTGCGGCAGGATGCTTGACCGGTACAGCATTCTTGTTGAGGGGAGAAACCAACCTAGACCTCAGTTGGTAACCTCCCTGACCATCAACCTAATAGACAGCCTCTTCAGTGATCTACTCATCAATTAGGGCTTCCTCATATTTTGCCTGTGTTAGAAAAGAATAGTCCACCTCATCCTCCATGTAATGGATATTGTCTTCAGCCTCTCCTTCTTCTTCAATGAATTCTAGCTCTTCTTCTAATATAGCATTTTGAAATGGAGCTCTTATCCTCTGGTATTCCCCTTGATTTCTCTCCCTTTTGAGATCTGAACAGGGGGTTTTTCTCTTCTATAAGGAACAAAATTTGGGTTTCGAGGAGCAAAGTCACTGGGCCCCTTACCCCTCACTGACAAATGTCCTTAGTCCTTCAATTTAGACATTTTAGCAGTCAAGTTATCCAAAAGTTTGGTCATTTTTTCAATCTTTCTCTTTGATGTCGAAGCCCCGCCGTGGTCTGCTAGCTACTTTCTCTTATCTACCTTTCCTTTGACCTTCTAAGATGCAAGAATGTTTGACTCTACCGCTAGGGTAGCATCCTGCATGAGTGAAAAGGAGGCAGAACTCCTTTCTCTGAGAAGTAGACAAAAGTCAGAGTCAAAGGCATTTGCATAATTTATCATAGTTGAGGTATCGATGGGCTTAATCTCAGTGGGGATGTTGTTGTACATGTCGTTGATTCTCTTGGTAAAGTTGGAGACAGACTCACCATTTTCTCTTTTCATGTTGTTGAATTCTGTGATATAGTAGAGGTGGTCTCTCCTCTTTCCCCAATGCTTCAGGAAAATGTCATCTAGGGCCTCTATGCCTTCCATTGATCCAGCAGGCAGTTTCTTAAACCACTTCCTAGACTAGCCATCTAGGCTTTGCACAAAAACTCTGTTCCATACATCTTTCTATTCTATATTTATATTTTCAGCATAGATATAAAAATCCTCTAAATTTTGTTCAGCAGTGAAATCCCCTTCCCCTATAAACTTAGGCATATACTTGAGGTAATCCCTGGCAGGCATGGCTACGAGAGGATTTGGCAAAATTAGGGGTGCATACCTAGCTACCAGGATCCTTTCCATCTTGGTCAATTGAGGGGTAGCCATATTGGAAATGGGTATGGATAGGGATTTGGAAGGCAACACTAATAAAAATATTTGCTGAGAAGGCAGTGGTATACTTATCCTAGTGGAGTCACAAGGGATTGGATCTTCATAAGAAGCAGTGCTCGAAGATGCCCAAGCCCTAGATTTTTCTGATGTATATAAAAAAATATGGGAATTAAGAGTTTCAGTAGAAGAAATAACAGCAGAAATATTTCTTGAAATACCTGATGCAGCATTTTGTGCAGCATTGCTAATTTGTCCTAGTAAAGCCCTAGCTTTCCACAAGATTTCTTCTGGATCTGAAATAGGTGTTGCTGGTGGCCCCTTTGGGTTTTCTCTGGTACTTGGTATTCTTGATGCCACCCTATATCAATGGAGTCGCCAGATAGATGATTACAATCATAATAATGTCCAAGCCTTGTCTATCATCAAAGCATGGATCTATGTCATCTCCCAAGGAAGCTGAGCTTCAATCTTCTCTCCCCGGCAACGGCGCCACTTTGTTATCACTCCAGGAAACTCCTCTAGGTTGTAGCTAGAGGATGCCTGGTAACTTAAACTATTTTTAGGGTTTTCTGATATGGATAAAGTCAGTCGACCTATTTAATATTTCCACTCCCAAGGCATGCATAAGACTCACTCGTTTACAAGGATTTTAGCTGCAATTTTCTCAGAAATTCGACTATAAGTTGCAGGGATGGAGAAATCACCAGGATGGCAGACTTACACACATAACACATGCATATAAATGGCTAAATCCTACTAAGGATGGTATTTATAAATCAAATATCACTAATAGACCAATAAGATGACAGCTATCGGCTTTTTAATAAATCTGAAATTGACCTGAATGCACATTCAGGCATAAACACAGTAAAGAAAGATATGATGGCTGAACAGATCACAACAAAAGAGCTTATACCATGAATAAGTAAAATGAGAATCTTTAAAGTATTATTGGCTCATAAATCCCTGAAGTTGAACCTTTATTATAAAATCAGTCATGGGATTTATAGACTTCTGCAAAAATCACAGATCCTGAAAATTCGATCTGTTTACACACAAAAAATAATTGGAAGTGATAGTTTTTCCAGATTAGGGCTTCAAACCCTTGCTAACTATTTGTTTATCTGTTGTGAATATCTAGTTCATTGAGAAAAATTTTAATAGAATAAGTGGTCGTTGATAATCGTCATTGCTGGTTCAGTCTAAAATTGCCGTGAATAGCCATTATTTCGGCAGTTAACTGACGTGATCATTCTTGTTTAATCCGCCAGACATTTTTTTACTTTGTCACCACAGTTGCCGATCGGAAGCTTTGTCTTCTAGCCCATCGACTCCCCAATTCTCAACGTTGTTGTAGTGTCGATGCCTTAAATCATTTATCATCACGACGGCTTCTTCGTCGACGATTGGAAGATTTTTCCTTTAGCCCACCAGCGCTCCAAATTTCAATGTTGGCGCTCTTCATCATTAGCTCGTCGGTGATTGGGAGCTATGATAACTAATGCATACGAACCTTTTTTTTGAAAGCTGCCACATTTTTGGAGGTGAAATGAACTGAATTTATTGCTACTCGAAGTTGATTGATGAAGGGATCGGGGCATTAGTCTTCTATGCCACCAATGGACAGTCTCGCTATTCATTGATGCGTGTTATCTCTGTTTTTTTTCCTTTTCAAAAATTTATATGCTTGACTATCGATGATTTCTCTTTATTGCTATCGGAGGTCAGTAGAAGTCATCAATCAGAGCTTTAGTCTTTTGTGCCACTGATACTACAAAGGAGCTTCGTTGTAAACTTGTCGATCCGTAGTCTATATGTCTTCCACCATTGCGGCTCCTTATTTAACTATCTTGCCGATGGTTAGTCCTTAGAACCTCCGATCACTGAAGTTTTCATCTGGTTGTGGAAGCCATAGTCTATCTTTCTTTCGTCGTTGTGGCTCCTTAGTGGACTATCTCACCGCCATGTTGTCCTTAATTCTTCCGATCATAGGAACCCGTAGTAAGTTTGTCTTCCACCATTTTGGCTCTTTAATGGATTACCTTTCCGCTATTTTGTCTTTGGTTCTTTTGATCACTGAAATGTTCATCTGACCATGGAAGCTATAGTTTGTATGTCTATCAATGGCTAATGAGATGTTCTGATCCTCGCCCAAGCCACCGAAACTACAACTTAGTGAAATTTTATCAACCATGGAGGCTTTCAAATTGTTAGTGACATTCATATTCCTTATTGCATGAATTAAATTCTTCATACAAAAATAAATTATCTTGGGAGATAACATGCTCATTTCCCACCAAATAATCAATAGGGGGGGTACCACCCTTACTAATTCTGATTCACCTCGTTCTTAACACATGTGTTAGAAGTGCTTTCCCAGCAAACACTATTTTCTACTAATGGATTTGATTCTCTTTAAGAAATACTAGTTTCAAATTTGTGTGTACTTGGAGTGTTAAGTCACCATCTTAATCCAAATCTCTAGCCTAATCTTGTTGGTGATATCAAAAATAGAATCTTGATTGATTTTAGATTAAGCAATGATTTTTAAGGGTAATTTGATTAGTTTCGATTTGTTTCTGTGAATTTTTTGCATAACAAGTTGGGACTGATTCCCAATCCCATAAATTCTCATTTGTACGCGCTCTTACCTCACATGGTTCAAAATTAAAGTCTTAATTGCATCGACACCTTCTTTCCCATCTATGTATTTCAGCTGGTGTACTTGGGAACATTGTCCATCATGCAGCTGATCATGTTCCTAATTCATATGAGAAAATTTCACTTCTTCCCAAGAGGAATATTCCTCCCTACATCAAATTAAGAATCACACCTACTTGAGTCCAGAGTATTAATTTATGGTGTGTTTCATGTCATTTTTTGAGCTTGAGGGTTTTGTTACCATGAGGTTTTCGATATTTCCTTAGATAACATTGATATATAATAATTGTAATGAGCTCACCATAATCCTTTATTGCTTGGTCCATAATGATATTTTAATCCCTAACTGTTGGGCACATTCACCCCTATTGTTTGGCACTTAGCCCCTATATGGTGGTGTATTACATAATATTGATAGAGGATTTGGTCTATTAGTGGGTCTATTAATTGTTATTGTACACCTATGTATCCTATATATATGAAGGCTATATTTTTTATGTTAGTTAGAATTGTATATTTTCTTGTCTTGGGTACACAATACATTGTATAAGGAGGTTCCTTCCTCAAAGAGGATTGCTATTCATCTCTATTCTTCATTATTAAGGCATGGATTACTATCCTCTTGTCTATATCTACTCTATTTAGGTTATTTATGGGACTTGGTTGCATAACATCTTTGGATTGATTCTCAACCTCGTAAACTCTCATTTGTACCTACCCTTGCCTCACATGGTTTAAAAGTAAATTCTTAATAGAATCTACACTTGTTTTTCTAACTGTTTATTATAGTTTTTCTACATGGAAGCATTATCCATTATGCAACTGATCATGTTCCTAATTCATATGAGCACAATCCACTTCCTCCCAAGAGTAATATTCCTCCATACATAAAATTAAGAATCACACCTACTTTAGTTTGGAGCAGCAATTTATGGTGTGTTTCATGTCCTTTTTTGTTGGAGTGTTTTGTTCCCATGAGGTTTTCCATATATCCCTAGTTTACATCAATAGATAATAATTGTAATGAAGGGACCATAATCCTTTATTTTTTGGGCTCTAATAATATTTGAATCACTTTATGTAAGGATTAAGGGGGGGGTTAGAATTTTAAAAACCCACTCCATACTTCAGATATGATAAATTATTCATCCTGATTAATTTCCTAGGTGTTGACTACGTAGTTGGCCACCTTTTGCCTCTTTTGGCCTACACTTTCCATCTTGATCAGAATGATCCCACTTTGAGATATTATGGATAATATCTTGTCTACTTTTTAGACTATCCATAATTGTAATAACACTTTCCTTCTTTAGACTTCTTTTGTCCTTATTTTTCTACGTTTTTTAATGGATAAGGATAAAGCTAGTTCACTTGGAAACTACCTTCCTTTTTGGTCAATGAATAATCCATATTTTTTCCTACAAAATACATGATCTGATTTATTTTCCACCACTGATTAGCTAACATATATGTTTTATCTAATTTGTGAGGTCCTTGACTGAGTTGGAAAGTGATTTTTCCACCTTAGGGGGCTTTCTACATATTTCCTAATCCTTCTTTTGTGAGCTACTCGAATTTCCTTTATTCCATTTGAATTATCTATCATAGATTTATTATTTATTGTACTATCATTATTAAATAATATAATGATGGAATTTTATCCAATTGAATTTCTTTTGCTCATGTGTTCTGCTCAAATTTTATTCCTTCTCTACATTTTTACAAAACTAATTGTGAGGTTTCTTCAGTGAACTAGATTGAATATGTGACAAATTCTCACACTGTTAAGGAATAAAAAAAAAAATCCACAATTGATTTAACATGTATCTGTCAATCTCATCATCACAATTATATCTCTTTACTATTATGTATTTCCCTTCATTATTACTAACATGTTTTTCTTCTTAATTGTCCATAATCATAATGTTACTAGCATCATAAACATATTTGAACATCTTCTAGATATTGTTTAAATGTTTGAGATATACATTTGGATTTCCATATCCAACATCTCCATTTCATGGTTTGGATTCATAGTGATCTTGTGTTAGTATGACTTTAAATTGCTCTTTTTTCAATTCAGTTTTGTTTAAAAATATTTTTAAAAAGTCACTCACATTTCTTTTGTAACAATGTCTTCAATTATGTAATCTAACTTGTTTGATGATGTATTCTTGTGAATGGAATGTAACAATACTCCACTTAAATCTAATATTATCAATTGTTTATCTAATAAAGTTGTATCTAGACATAAAAACCATAAATCACACTTTGATTAATGGACACATTTTTAACATGCAAAATAAAGAAAATATATACTATCAATATGAAGTGTATTTTCTAAAAAAATTCTAACACTTAAACAATTTCATTTGAATTTGTATAAAAAAATAAATTTAATAAAACCGGTTTCATGTAAATAACCAAGATTTTAACTAAATCAACTATGGAATATCATCAACATGTAGTATGTCAATTCTAGAATAACTCTATATTAAATTAAATATGGGAGGAGACTTCAAAAACATTTCATGTTTTAGTGAAAACATACAATTGGAGAATCATGTTTAGGTGTGTGTAGTATAGTACTATACACACAAATGCCATATACAGAGTAACACAATAAAAATTGACTATTATTGTCTCATAACTGATCTCTTTAGTGGATCCATCATCGTAATTGTTAACCCAAAAAATCCCTCACTAAGCTCTCTATGACCTACACCACCCAAGGACACCACTTCACGACCCTCCATTAGACCCCCACACCCTAAAAAATGCTTAAGGATGAAGAAAAGGGCTTAAAAACCCCAAAAAGGAGCCTAAAATACCCTCCTATGAGCTAAATCCCCCCAAAAGGGGCTAAAACCCTAAAACGAGCTAAAATTAGGGCGAAAGGGGATAAAGCTTGGACCAAGGGCTTAAAACCCTAAAACCCCCAAAAAGGTATAAAATAAGAGTGGGGGGTCACTCTCAAAATACTTCTCCCTTGCATACTGTTATGCTACCTGTGGATGCCTTGAGACCCTTTGTCTCTCAAGCCACCCACACTCCCTCTCCTCCATCTTCATTGAGCCATAGCTCCCCCACCCAAGAGGGGTGCTTCCACAAGCTAGGGCATGGTGGCCCATTTCCACCGAAAGAGAAGGTATAACTGTGTTTTCTTGTTTTGTTTATTTTCTTAGTAGTTTCTTTTTTTTCTAACCCATGATTTCATTTGCAGGTTTATTTCCTAACTTGTTTTGTAGGTATTTTAGTTTACAGTAGCTTAAACATTGTTTGTAGGTCATTAGAAGCGGAACCCTAACCTTTGTTTGCAGAGGGGTTCTCCATTATTTCCCTTCCATCTTGCTTTTATTTCTGTTCTTTACATTCTGTTTTTCCTTTCAGTCTTTTTCCAAGCAAGAACCTACCCTTCTGTCCTATAGATAGAATAGAGCCATTCCTGCACCTGTAGAAAGGAGAAATCTCTGCTACAGAACTAGCGACCATACCGGGTCGAACCCACAGAATCCCTGGTCCAAATTTTTAAAATTTCAAGTTTTTCAAGTTTTGCCCTAGTTTTAAAAATTTCATGTCAAATTCAGTTTATTTCTAGTTATTAGTCTGCCAAAGCCTCTACTAGGCAAATCCAAGTCAGTTTGGCCACAATACAGGTTACTGTCGGCCGGATCTGACTCTGGATCTAAAAAAACCCCAAATCTGGGGTAGGTTGCACTTATCAGGCTTGAACAGGGGATGAGGGTGCACTTAATGGCCAAATAGGCATGCCCAAGGCATACTTAATCTTTTGAAAGGTGTTACCTCACTCAGAAACATAGACCATGACTGTTTGCAAAATTTGTGCGACCCCCTCGCCTGTTTTTGAAAGAATCTTGCGGCCCCCTTGCCAGATTTGATAAAAAAATGTGCGGTCTGTCAAACAGAGCTTAAATTTCAGTTTTATAGGGACTGTCAATGTGACTCGGCCACCTCTGTCCAGCACACTACTTCAATTTCAGTTTTTGTTTCAATTTTCTGCAATTTCTTTTACAAAGAATGTGTAAATTCCAACTAAATGTTAATGTCTTAATCAAATGAATGTAGCTTAACTAAAATCAACCTAAAACTAATTTTCTTGCTTACCCTTCCTCCTCTACCCATTCATCACCCTCCAGGGTATTCTAGGATATGACCAAGGGAAAGCTCGTATAGATCTAGGCCCTTCATTGAGTATTTTTCCAAACCATTAAAATCGGATAACCTGGAAGGTAGAGGGGGTAGAGAAGGATGCTTCTCACGGTGCTAAGCGTCCTCCCTATTGACCAACCTTGCATCTAGGAGCTGACCTGTGGATCTACGGATGGGCTTAGTCCCCTTGTGTTGAGATCCCAACACCTTCTCTTGGTTGAAGACGAATATTAGTGTGAGGTAGTGATCTAGTTAGGCCATAAACTTTCAGGGTTAAAAACTATATTTGTTCACAATTTCTGATTATTCAATGCTTGCATACACAACCACAATATGATGAATTCATAAACCATTTACATCTACCAAATATAAAAAAATAGACAAACAAATACACCATACCAAGTAATCAACCCAACTCAGTTCATGAAGCTGAGAGAGCCTTAAAAATTTTCAATTTACACTAAGTACAAACAAATATGCAGTATTTGACAACATAAGTCAACTATGGGAAGTACTTGGGCTCTACCCAAAAACCCATTATGAGGATTACCATAGGAACCCCAAAGTATCTGGCCACTGAGAGGAATTACCAAGCAAAACAAGAAATGACCCCTTCTGATTGAGTAGAAACACCTATGAGGAAAAAGCCAAGCGCTATCTCCTGGCAGTCTTGGTGGCCAAGTGACCACCTAAAGGAAATAGGAAGCCACTGAAACCAGGGTCCAAACATCATTCCCACCAGTTTCATACATAAAATATAACACAATTGATCCTCCACGCTCTTCCTCACACCTAAGAGGCAAACCACCACCATTCGGAACACTCAACCGACACCGGCGAAACCATTCTCAGTGATATCCCACACCATCGGAAGGCCACACAACCTTTGTTTCATATTCAGACCCATATCAGTATGAACCAGATCTGCATACCCCACCATCAAGCCCCATGGCTAGTGCAAACCCGAATCCATTTTTCATCATAACCTTAGCAAGTGGACCCATGTCCACACCACAACCTGTCACCCACAACCTAGAAACTGGCCCAAGCATAGTCATGTCACGTCCCCATCGCTCAGACCGACGAAGAGAACGTGACGAACACCACATACAGGCGGGCAAACAACCCCATGAAGTTTAACAGGAAAACAATGCTGAAATTAACATCTTATCCTAATGCATACAAGGATGCATAAATATTCAATCATGCGGCGGAAGCAAACATACATTCCAGCATTAATCATGTTCATCACAATTCATTATACAATAGATATAACTTGCAGAGACAGAACAACCAAGTCTACTTATCTTTTGAATGGAGAATTCACCCGCAACCAACTACATCGCTGCAACATTCCATCCAACCATAGGCCAGCGAGCTCATTAATATCTCAGCAATGCTGCCACCCCCGAGCTGGGCATGATTCCTCAAGGACTAAGGGTCAATTGCAAGCTTAGACATAGCCAAGGGGACATAAAACAACCAAACCAAACACTGTTGGGTTTAACAGGCCTTCAACAAGTGGCCAAGCCAGCACAGTTTGATGACCAACCACTGCATACCCGTAGCAAAAAAAACCCTTCACAGCCTTGTGAAGAAGCAAATATGACCAGGGATAATCCCAACAAAAGGTGAGCACTGCTCAAGCCCACAAGGAAACTCAGAGTTGTTCTTGGACCTAAAGTGGCCAAAACAACTCAGCTGCAACACCCAAACCAGGGTATATCCACGGCCCACAGCACACACAATTCCCCCAGGTAACGACTGGGCATCTCACACAGTCCACAAACAGAGGAGAAGCCAACTCCCAGCGTGGACAGAGGAAAACTCAACCAACAGATTGGAAATCCACACTGGCCCAAAACGAAATTGAACACCATAGCCAACAAAACGTATGGAAGAAGAAAGCTCCCGTCCCACAATGAAATAGCGGAAGAATTACATAGGGAAGACAACAGTCCCAAAACAAATTCAGTGAGCACGGCTCACAACATGGAAAAATGACTCAGCAGCATCCAACGGTCGTGGAAGAATGACAACATCCCAAATCGTGGGTGAAAATCAATAGCAAGCAGAAATCATGGATTAAAACCATGGTCATGACACATACCAGTAGAAATCGGGCCCTTGAGGCCGTTTCACCTGCTCGCTGCATGCAAAACCAAGGAAGAGCCATGACTGGTGCATGAGGATCCCAGCCTGTGCGCCAATCCACCCACCAACGTGAGGAATGAACATACCACGGCTCTCCGTGAGGAGGAATAGACCAGTCGTGAGAGAAACCTACCCTGGGGAGAATGAAGACCGGTGTGAGGGAAACGAAAGTTCTCCACTGGGCATGTGTACCATCTAAACTGACAGCAGCCTGCCCAAACCCACGTTTTCCCATGCCCACGTTTCCTCATGCAATAACTGCCCCCTACTAACAAAGTCAAGACATTAAATAGGTTGAGGAGGTTGGGTGAGACGAAAAGGTGGCAAACAAACAAAGGTGACAACACATGGGTTTTTCCCCCATAAACCAAGGTTTGACATCCCCACCCCTTATCCTTTGGAACCATGCCCTTTTCATTCAACGTTGCACTGCCATAGCTGGTTGTGGTTTTAGTTTTATTTGATGTGCGTATTTACATGATGTCAACCATAATGTGTCAGATAGCATGATATACCATCGGCAACTATCCCTTTTGTCGAAACATACAAAACCAAATCAATGGTGGGGCTTTTTCCTTGAGCTCCTCACCACGATTAATTACAATATATACATCATGCAAACGGGGTCAAAACCAGAGATGTGACAAGTCATGCAAAATGTCATCAGTCAGCTGCCACCACCTATAGTGGCTAGCCAAGCTGGCCCACTTGCAGCACACGGGGGTAGTGGCCCTTCCACACACACTGCCCCTCCTGCCACACAAGGGGGCAGTGGACTGTCCACTTACATTTCCGCTATTGTCACACATGGGGGAAATTTACCCGCCACTCATACGGTCTGTCCCACAACACTTGGGTGAATTGGCCCATCTGCAATGGTGCCACTACAAGTACCCCAAGCTATGTAGATGCATTATGCACCTGCAAACCCCACCACCATCGCAGCCCCATCGCACATCAACCTAGGGTCCAATCTGCCTTTCATGGCTTGTCTTAACCTTCTTAATTTGGATCGATTAACAAATGACCCCATCTACAACCAAGAATTTTGGCCACCCATGCCAACCAAGATGCCATCAGACATTCCCAAGTTTGAAGGAAAATCAGGGGAATTTCCCCAAAACCACATAATGGCGTTCCATTGTTGGGAAATAGGGCAGACCCGGGTTTAATCCTTTTATGTTGCACCAACAAAAGACCCACAGTGTTGGCCCTTTCGGCAACAACCTGCGCGCAGGTTGCAGTCTCACCCGAAACAGCTATGGGGTGCTGCAGAATCAGGTTTCTGCAAGCAGAGAGGGATATTACTGTACCTTAGCCTTTAATAAACTTATTAATCAATAATTACACAGCTTTGTCATTCACTCATATACAACTTCACAGATAGATAAACAACTGTGACTTGCTTAACCCACTACAGGGAATTCACAGCGAAGCTTGTTATTAGTAGTGATCTAATTTATCAAATGTATACAGTTATTAATGCATAAAAGACAACAGAAAGAGAAACAACACAAGAAACCACAACACCAGATATAACGTGGTTCACCCCCAGTGTAGGGGCTACGTCCACAAAACTGTGTTTTATTCAACTTGCTACAAAACCACAGTTTGATCTGCGCACTTAGCTACAGATCCCTTCAGTCCTTAAAAGCTACGCACACAACAGCAGGCCTCTGCGCACACAGCTGCAGATCTTTCCTTAATCTCTTTACAAAAACCCTCTGCGCACATAGTTGCAGAGGTCGTCCACGCACACAGCTGGGACTTAACCTTTCCTTAGACAATCAGCCTTAGCTTTGCCTTTCTTTCTTTACATCAAAAATCCTAACCTTTCTTATTTACAACAATGCCTATTTATACATCGTGCTATTACAAAACCATGGCTTCAAACCATGGGAACCCAAAACCCTAAACCCTGGTCTTAAACTGCGGGTTTATTACAATAGAGAATTTTGACTCAACCCCCGACACCCCTAAGACTATTTTGAGTCAACCTCCACTTACAACTCCTTTGGCCCACGAAGATCCTTAAGGACCATTGGGGTGCGTGCTCCAACAGGCCCCTAAGACTCACCAGTGTCCCGTCCCGGGGTACTCGTCTATTCGGCTGGTGGTAAAATTTGTTTGGTGAAGACAATGTGCGCTGATTGCTGGAGTCCGTCCTGTTGTTGCCGACTGCCTGCTTCATTCCTTCTTGCTATTAATGCTGGGCAAGGCCATGTGGATCCATCTGCAACCCCATCCTTTGCTCGGGTTGGCGACGCTTAACCATCCACAACTTGGGGTCCCCTGGAATTGTGTGTCATGTTGCATAAGACACATAGCTGCCACGGTTCTGCAATGCCGGAAGATTTCATTGCGGGGTTCCCCAGAGTCTATTGGCGAGGTCTTATGGCCTTCGTCGTTCCTCGCTAGAGCAAATTTGTGCCTGCCTTCGCCTGATTTAGAGAAAACTTCTGCCTTCCTTTGTACCTAAGTCGAATGCGACTGTACTGGTAGATTACTCAGAAGGTTCTGCAGACCTCTCTCTCTGAACTCTCGTACTAGCTCCTGGACGTCACAATTGTTTGACATGGCCTTAGTCAAGAAAACTCCAAGAAGTGCTTTATGGAAGACTTCACGGGCCAATGTAGGTTACTTATAGAATTCTGTTACAGAATATGTCATCATAGTGTATGAATGACATCAAATCTGCTTGAATGCCAGAAATCGCGTCACACCCAACCTCAGATTTTCCCAAAATCTCATGATGACGGGTATTGAGAGTAGCTCACATGCCGCCGTTGCCAAATTCATTTTTTCCTATCCGTCTCATTCTATGCTGCAACACAGTTCTAACCTACGACATAACAACCACTTTCCCCTTCGACACAGGATGATCCTGCATCCCCTGACCAACCTTCGGCGTCCCATGATTCATCCTTTAGACTCCGACATTCTATAGTGTGGTGAGCAGCTTCTCTGATGGTCCAGTACCCGATTGCAGCTGTTCTGGGTACGTGGAATTTTCTGTATTGGTGCTACCTCTGATTCTGAGTACCTGGCCTGTCCCTGTACTTTTTTAGACGACTCCCATTTATCATAGAAGGAAAAAGTTCTCCATTTAACTTAGCTAGCTGGATTGCGCCCCCATCAGTAACTTTCTGTACTATATATGGTCCCTTCCAATGTGTCTTAAACCTCCCTGGGAACTTCATGAATTTGCTGTCATAGAGGAGCACAAGATCACCCTGCTGGAATTGTTTCTTCTTAATGTGTCTGTCATGCCACGCTTTTTCTCGAGCTTTCTGCACCTTTTGCTGGAAACCTGCAATAAATCTATCTTCTTCGAGCTCCAATATCTGTTTCAGTCTTTCTGTCATTATGGCGGGGTCATCCATCTCGGTGAAAGCAGATATTCTGAGACTGGGAACAATGTACTCCATGGGCATGACAGCTTCTTGCCCATAAACCAGTCAAAAAGGTGTATGGCCTGTCAACTTTTTGCAAGTAGTTCTGTAAGCCCATAGCACTACTGGAATTTGAAGGTCCCAATCATTTCTGTTAGCATTACAAACCTTTGTCAAATCATGTTCAAGGATTTTATTAAAAGCTTCGACACTCCCATTGGCTTGTGGATGATAGGTTGTACTTTTCTGATGATACACTTGAAATTCTTCAGTTAGTACTTCAATAGTTTTATTTAAGAAATGTGATCCTTGATCACTCATAAGGACACGAGGACACCCAAACCTGGACAAGATGTGATCGAAGATGAATTGCGCAGCTGTAGCAGCGCTACAGTTCTTGACTCGTTGGGCTTTAGCCCATCGGGTAAGGTAGTCAGTTGCTGTAATAATATATCTCGCGCCGGACTTCTTCGCAGGGGGGTTGATAGGGCTGACAAATTCAATAGCCCATTTTTCAAAAGCTTGTAAGGTTACCTGCGGAACTAGGGGCATTTCATCCCTCCTGGATGGTTTGCCTATCCTCTGACAGACGTCGCAGCTGTGGAAATATTCTCTTGCATCCTTGTGAACTGTGGGCCACCATAAGCCAGCTGTCAAAATCTTCTATGCGGTAGCTTTCCCTACATAATGACCTCCTGCTACGCCAGAATGGGCCTCAGCCAGAATCAGTGGCCTTTCATGCTCCAAGACACACTTGCACAGTATTTCATCTGGTCCCATCTTGTACAGCTGACCTACTATTAAGGTGAAGTCCACTGCGCACACTACCAGCAGCTTTTTCTGTTTTGTTGTCATTTCAGCAGGTGGAAACCTTGTAGACAAATACTGAGCAATATCCTAGAAGTATTCATTGACTATCTGGATGGAAAATAGCTGTGCGTCAGGGAGGCCCTCATCCAAACTGGTGGGTTCTTCGCCCGACTTGAGCCTCGACAAGTGGTCAGGTCCTAGGTTCAGTCTCCCAGGATTAACTATGATTTCGAAGTCATATTCTTGGAACAGAATCAGCCATCTGCATATTCTTCCTCCTAACACAGGCTTGTTAACCAAATATTTCAAATCAGAATGATCAGTAAACATCTTAAAGTGAGATCCTAATAGATAATGTCAAAACTTCTGTAGTGCATATAGCATAGCGAGGCCTTCCCGCTCTATTGTAGTATAATTTTTATCTGCGATGGATAATTTTCTACTGGCAAAATAAATAGGGTGGTCGATCTGAACTGCACTTGGTTGAGCCAATACCACCCCCAGAGCAATGGAGGATGCGTCGACATGCACATGAAATTCTTTGTTCCAGTCAGGAAATACTAGAATAGGGGCAGTGACCATCTTTTCCTTCAAAATATCTAGGCTTGCTTGGCACTCCAGTGTCCATTCGAACTTAATATCTTTCTTCAGCTGCCTTTCCATTAGGGAGGTAATCTGAGCATATCCTTGGATGAATTTCCTGTAGTAACCAGTGTGACCAAGTGTCATGCGAAGTTGTTTGACAGACTTCGGGGGTGGCAGGTTTACAATAATAACTATCTTCGCAGGATCCATCATCAATCCTCGATTACAGAAAACGTGACCAAGCAAAATTCCAAAAGGTGCACAAAAGATACAATTTTTTAGATTCAGGGAAATTTGGTGCTGTCTACACTTGTTCAACGTAAGTATCAAACTGGTTATATGGTCTTTTACTAGCCCAAAAATGGTCCAATCATCAAAGTAAACTTCTAGGAATTTATGTATGTATTCCTTAAACGCGGAGATGACTACTCTAGAAAATATAGCAGGTGCATTCTTTAACCCAAAGGGCATGACAGTATACTGGAAGGATCCCATTTTGGTAGCAAATGTTATCTTATGTCGGTCCTCTGGAGCAATTCGGATCTGATGGTAGCCAGAAAAACCATCGGTAAAAGAGTACACTTCTTAACCCCCGACATTGTCGAGCACTTCGTCTGTAAAGGGGGTGGGAAAAGGATCATGCAGGCAGGCATCATTGAGTTTTCGTAGGTCTACACAGATTCGGATTTCACCCTTAGTCTTCTTCTCCTAGACCACCATAGGACTGACCCACTCAGACTCCTCAACAGGCTCAATTATTCCTGCGGTGAGCATCTTATCCAGCTCCACCCTAACCTTTTCTTTATACTTCGGATTCAATCTATAAGGACGTTGTTTCACAGGTTTTGCATCGGGTTTCAAAGGGATATTCATTAGGCCAATATCACCCAGGATACCCCTCATTTCGGAAAACTTTGTTGGAAAGAGATCTTGGTACTTGTGGATAAGTTCGGTTACCTTGCTGACCATTTCCTCATCCCAACAGTCGCCGATTATAGCAAGCTTAGGCTGTTTTTCGGATCCAATGTTAACTGCGCATGTCTTCAGGGGCTGAGTTACTTTCGGGGATTTGACTGCTGGTCCATGTACATCACAACATCCTTCTGACTCAGGGATAGCGATGTTGCGCGGGTCGTCATCTTCGTCAATTGCGAAGTTATAACATTCGACTGCGTGGGCTTCTTGTGTGGGCCAATCAGGTCGATGTTCTAGTACTTCTTGGTCATCAAATACCTTAGTATGGATTATCCTGATAGCTGCATCTAGTGCTGGACAGACATCATTAGTAGAGAAAGTATGCATAAAACTATGAACAAGACAGTCCCAACTTACAGTATCTTGGCGGAGCTCAGCCTCCACGTACCAATTTTTTGCTATTGGTTCTAGCGTGTGCACAAATTGATGTACCCATTCATTTTGAGGGACATACTTCCATGCCTCGTAGCACTTTTCCAAATGTTCCTGGGGATTAGAATTTCCATCAAACTTTCTTCGCAACTCCTCCGTCGGGCCCTTAAATCGCAGGTACAGGAGCTTCTGACAAGCTTCCCAGCTAAGGATCTGTTCCTTATGGGCCTTCCACCACCTGGATGCTGTGGCTTGAAATGTAGAGTCCAGAGCTTCTAGTTTATGTGACTCAGGTATCAAGCCTAAGACCTATGCAATGAACGGTTCAGGATCGGTCAAGCCATCAAAAATAGGTAAAGTGTTTGGTTGTGAATTGAGCCATCTGAGGGACTTGGTAGTCCGGGCACGGCTGCGCCCATGGGGCTCATGTAAGTGGTTCTGCCAGCTTTCTAAGTCATCTTCAGATTCCATCTTATACGAGCTACCAGACTCCCAACCTGCGACAGGAGGATCCTCATAACCTTCTTCCTGCACGGTGATAGTGTCTATGGGATCCACATCATCCCGATCCTCTTGTCGCAGTGGTTCTGTGTACCATTCCCCTTGTGAGGGATCCAGGGGTAGGATGACTCTCAAGTCTCTCCCTTCGAAGATCATATGTCTCTTCTTTAGGTTAATAACTGCAGCATTGCCCATTGCCCATTCAATTCCTAACAAGGCGGGCTAGGGATTGCTGTCATCAATGATCTCAATTACTTCGAAGTCCACAACAGTACTGACCCCGGCAATATCTATTTGGACACTCAGGAATCTTCCTAGAGGCATGATCCTTTGTTGGTTGGCTAGTCTCAGCTGGATAGGGGACCAGGCGAGGGTGGGTTTTCCCATTTGTTCCCAGGTCTGTTTAGTTAACACATTTACGTCGGACCCTAAGTCCAAGATAACATCAGTCATATCGTATGCTCCTATCTGAGAATTCAATCTCATTTCCCTACCGGTTCTGCTGACTCTATGAATAGTTTTTTCCTGACCACAACTTTGCTGAGGTCCACAGGAAGCAATGAATTTCTGTAACTCAGTCAGAGCATCCTGATCTCTTAAAAGTTTGAGGCAACTCTGTAAGAAGGAGGATAGGGTACTTACATTATCCAGTGGGGCTTCCTGGGGCCGCGAAGATAGTTGCTGTGGTTGCGCAGGTGCAACGAATGTGCTAGGGCCAGACAAATCTTTCTTGACCTCCATAAATGTCTCTCTTTCTCTTGTGATATCAAATGCTAGGATTTTCGTAGGAGCCTTACGAACCCAAGCGTCTGCAGGCTGTTTTTCTATATTCTGTGGGTGTGTCGTAGCTCCACTTCGTGTGACAACATTGACGGTTGTGGCAGTTCTGGGCTCAACTGAAATCATCTGGATGTTCTGAGTAGGGGTACTCTGTCATGCCTGAATCTTGGCTATGAGCTGTGGGCACTGCTCAATCACATGATCTACCGCGCGGCAGTACCGACATGTTGTAGTGGGGTTCCGACAATCGCGAGCCAAATGCCCAGCTTGGTTACAATGGTAACACACCAACTGGCCTCAACCTCTTCCGGCCATACCACCATGGCCTCCAGAAGAACCTGGACCAGAGGCACCCCCCTGGTACCCATAGCTATCATTACTTGGGCCGTCATTGTGCACCCGGTACGCGTCATAGGTGCAGCACTCATCCTCATTATGACCTACAGACTTGCAGAAATTACAGTAGGGGTTCTTAGGTCCTTGTCCATACCTTTGCAGCAGGTAACAGTTCTTGGGCCGGTTCTGACCTGTTGTTCTGCAGAGCTCACAATATAGGACTTGTGGTGGAAATGGGTTCGGCGCACCTGTATGCAGGTACTTGCTTACCAAAGGGCACCGTTCCTTGTCGTGACCTTCAGTCTGACATTGCATACACCAAACCTCTTCGCGATCGGGTTTCCCCTTCTTCATCTTATGAAGTTCCAGGGCCATCGCTGCTAGCTGCACTTGGATTTGAGCAATACCAACATCACCTCCAACGGGGGCAGTCTCTAGCTTCATTGCGATTTCCAGAGCCTCTTGTTGGTTAGCAACCTTCTGTTGCATGAGGGGAGTTCTGATATGTGGTAATAAGGCTGCAATAAACCATTCCTTGTGCTGCGCAGGACTAATGGTAAAGCTGACTTGGTCCAGTAGAACTTTGAATCTCTGGTCAAAGTCCCACACTGATTTGCCGCGCTGCTATTGAATCTCTTTGAGTTCAGTGATGCTCTATGATTTTGATTTAGGCTTCTTAAATTATTTGGTTATGGATGCCTTAATCTCATCTAACGTAGGGCTCTGAGTACTGGAGAATTTCATGAACCAGGTCAAAGCCCGGTCTCGGAAAGAAGTAATGAGCTGCGCGGCTCTCACATCTGGGTCTGTAATTTTCTTCGCATTCCATACTGCTTCACATAAAAACCAGAACTGTTCTAGGTCCTCTGATCCCATGCCTTTGAAGATGGGGAGCTTAATGTCATCAACTATGTGGTCCATGGGGGTTCTAGGAGGGTTGGGAGGGGGATAGGATGTCAATGGGGGGGGGGGTTTACGGGGGCAGATTGACCTGTGGCCGGAATACTCAGACTTGGTTGACTGTCAGACCGTGATGGAATTTCAGAGGTAACAGAGCTTCACTGCGGGGTGACCGGAGGGTTTCCAACCGAAGGGTTTTCTTCAGAGTCTGACTCTTCAGGATTTACAGGGGAAGACGTGGTAGCCTGACCTAAGGAAAAGGAGTCAAAATATCTTTTGTACCTTTTTCCACTTCGCAGCAAACCACTTTGCTCGTCGAAGGTATTATCACTTGCAAACATATGTTAGTACTACTAAGCTAGCAGTCTGATTCAAACAACAATATACCCTTTTTAGCCAATAGTATTTTAATCCTCAAGCTTAATGAATTCAAAAACTTACCACGGGGGCCTTGGAAGAATTGTCGTTCAGATTCGCTGAAGGAGGTACTTGTGTCAATGGAAAACTTTGTCATGAAGGCTTCCAATGTTCACGTCGTCTAGAAATCAACAGCGCAGGATACCTCATTGTTCATGTGTTGCACAAGATTGACCCTTGTGGGGGTCCACGTGGGAACCCGTCGAGCTTGGAAGTTCGTCCTTCTCTCTGTTAAGCTTTGTAAAAAGTCACGTGTGCTACAACGCGGATTTGTGTTTTCTTGTTGCACGAATTTCAGATAAGTCTCAGCAAACCAATCACTGATTTCCATCACAGAGGGCCTCCAGAACATAGCCCTCGAGGTACGACGTAAACCCCTCTTGAGCAGATACTGAGTTCAACCGGAAATGGAACCAATTTTTTGGGAAATAGGGTAGACCCAGGTTTAATCCTTTTATGTCGCACCAACAAAAGACCCATAGTGTTGGCCCTTTCGGCAACAACCTGCGCGTAGGTTGCAGTCTCACCCGAAACAGCTATGGGGTGCCGCAGAATCAGGTTTCTGCAAGCAGAGAGGGATATTACTGTACCTTAGCCTTTAATAAACTTATCAATCAATAATTACACAGCTTTGTCATTCACTCATATACAACTTCACAGATAGATAAACAACCGTGACTTGCTTAACCCGCTACAAGGAATTCACAGCGAATCTTGTTAATAATAGTGATCTAATTTATCAAATGTATACAGTTATTAATGCATAAAAGACAACAGAAAGAGAAATAACACAAGAAACCACAACACCAGATATAACGTGGTTCACCCCCAGTGTAGGGGCTACATCCACAAAACTGTGTTTTATTCAACTTGCTACAAAACCACAGTTTGATATGCGCACTCAGCTGCAGATCCCTTCAGTCCTTAAAATCCGCGCACACAGCAGCAGGCCTCTGCGCACACAGCTGCAGATCTTTCCTTAATCTCTTTACAAAAACCCTCTACGCACATAGTTGCAGAGGTCATCCACGCACACAGCTGGGACTTAAACTTTTCCTTACAGAATCAGCCTTAGCTTCGCCTTTCTTTCTTGACATCAAAAATCCTAACCTTTCTTATTTACAACAATGCCTATTTATACATCGCGCTATTACAAAACCATGTCTTCAAACCATGGACACCCAAAACCCTAAACCCTGGTCTTAAACCGCGGGTTTATTACAATAGAGAATTTTGACTCAACCCCCGACACCCCTAAGACTATTTTGAGTCAACCTCCGCTTACAACTCCTTTGGCCCGCGAAGATCCTTAAGGACCGTTGGGGTGCACGCCCCAACATCCATCTATGGTGCTTGTCAAATAGCATCGTAGATGATTCGATCAGACTGAAGCTATTCCAACACACCCTCACAGGTGCTATGGCCAAGTGGTACATTGAGCTACCGTAGGCCAAATACATGGACTTCAACTCCCTAACCTTCATGTTCCTACAGTATTTCTAACTCCCCCTCAAATATGACGAGGGGGTGGAGATCATGTTATCCTGCCGTCAAAACACCACCACTGATATAACCGACCATATCCATGAGTGGCGACGATGTCGTAGCCTATGCAAAATCCAAATTGACGACATGATATTCTTGGATCGGTTCCTTAAGACCTTGCTCCCACCCATAGCAAAAGACATCACATTCGAACGTCCTCAATCCAAAGAAGAGGCCATACTGAAAGCTCAACAGTTTGACCTGATCTATGCTCAGTCTGGATATCTGTACACTATCATTCCAGATGCTCCCTGTTTGAGTGCCTGCTATCGCGATGCACTAGGTGCATCCCATGCCACAGATGGCATCATAGAATCGGTCTCCCAACAGCCACAACATTTACCGACCCCACCTACAGTTCCATCACAACCAAGCAACACTGCTAATTTTGGTTACCAAAACAAAGCTCCAGACTACACAAGAATGATGTCCCAGTCTGGAGCAACAACTTCCTACGCACAGCCTGCACCACCGCAACAGGCTTAGGCCATGGCTTGGCCAACATAGCAATATGTGGGAAAAATGCCCTCATTTGTGGCACAGTCACCCCCTCAAATTTACTGTGCACCGCCAGTGCAAGCGGTTCAAGCCCCCGCCCCCGCTCCACCCACTTAGTTGGGACAAGTGTTCGCACAACAAAACCGTCCCAACCAGCCTGCCCCCAATAATCAACAAGGGCAAGCTATAAATAACCAACCCCACAACCAAGGCAATACCAAACCACAGGGAGGCGGTCAACAACCGAACCATCCCAACAATGCCACAGCAAACCGGCCAACTCAAAACCCCCCACGACCAAACGCACCAAGACGCAACACCCTGTGGTGCACAAACCAACCATACACACTCTCTGATGTTTATGGGCACTACACATTCGAGTGTCCCCTCATGGGTTGAGCCAAGCAGGCCATTCAGAATGAGGTTCAATAGCACGCCAATGTTGTAAATCAAGCCCAACCCAACCCATCACCATAAGGACCTCCTCCTATGGTGCTTCAAAACCTACTACCGATCCAAGGGTTGGTGGCAACTTCACCCCCTCCCCAACCCAACACTCTAGGGGAACCTCCCATGGCCCAAACAGGTGTTCACCACCTGCTAGCCATGACGACTGAAGAGGTCAACATGCAAACCAGACGAAATCAGTACGGTACTACCATCGAACCCACTGACACATCAGCGACATCAACATCCAAAATAGTCAATCTACCTCTTCAGTTACCCCCATTCCTGTGCCCCCCCCCCGTACACAGGATTTCCAATAATGCCACGGCTAGAGCTGCAGTCATCTATAGCATTGTGGATGATTTGGCCCAAACACCACCCAAACACCAAGCACCATGTCCTCTCTTGAGGTACTTAAAACATGCCCAATGCAGTGAAGAGCCTTATTAGCTACCCTTGGGGAAGTAGACCCCTCCGAATCCAAGTTGATTACATTCAACACAGAGAACAAAGAACCATGCATGACGTCCACCATCACCTTCCAAATCCCAGTGTCTATCCGAAACCTGGTTGTGCATCGATGCATAGTATATGAGGGGTCATCCATGTGCGTTATGTCCTCCCTGGTTTGGCAAAAACTCAGATCAAAAATTCTACAACCATCCTCCACAACTCTGCGGGATTATGATGGACATCCCACTTAAGCCCAAGGAATCCTCCCCCATGTCCCCATCACATTAGCCGGGAAGATAGTGCCAATTGACATAGAGGTCGTCAACGCTCAACTAGACTATAACCTTCTCCTCGGAAGAAGTTATATGTATGCCATGAGAGCAGTCACATCAACTATCTTCTGTCTCATGATGTTCCCCCATGAAGGGAAGATTGTGATGGTTGATCAACTCACTTATCATGATCTGCAAGGGTTAACGACACCCGCAAACATTATCCCTACCATCACCACCATTGAGGCACAAGGGATGAATACATATGCCAATGTCATCCCTGCAATCAACACCATGGTTGAAAACACACAAGCCTCCCCATTGTTGAATGTGGGCCCTGGGTTGTTAGCCGATACCACCATGATGGATCCTTTCCCATTAGTGTCACCACCACTAACACAAAATGAAACTGTAGACTTGTGCATGGTCTCATCCAGCTCTGCTGCACTCAAACAACAACCGCAACCGTATCCCCAACCACAACCACAACATCTTCCGTAGCCGCAACACCAACAAAAGCCGCAACATCACTCGCAGCAGCGACGTTTCATGCAACCACAACCACAACTACCTCCCCACATGTAACCAGTAGGGAGTTATCTGGGTTCATCTCCAGTCCACACAATTCCCTTCCTCTTTCCCCCACCTGGGGTTATGAGCAAGCTGGTCATGGCCACCTTAAGCCTACCCAACTTTACATTGGGAATTCTGGTATGGTATCTCAATCCACTGTCTCAACCAACAATGCCCTAGGTTGTTTTAACCCTGGTGCAACCCATCGCGGTGGAGTCTCACCGTCCACTTGGCCTGCAAAATCCAACTATCGCACCCGCACCTGCACTGCCCCACCCGAAAAGGGCCAGGATCAAGAATGCCAAAGCTACCACAGAGCCACGACAATTCCCTCCTTACACCATCTATGAGCAACAAGGCCACCCAACTCAGAATTGCCCTAAAATCCCAATGATCCATGCACATTTGGATGCCATGGACACAACCAAAAACCTCCCCATGGTTGAACATCCAACCGTGCCAATAGTCAGAAACAAGTCACTGAGAACAAACCATGCTTGTGCTCTCTGCGGTCTGCATGGACATTATTCTCACAATTACCAAGACTTTCCCAAATTTCAAATGGCTTTAGCCGACCTCCGTCAACATTCCCTTGAGTCTAATATCACTCTGATCGAAGAAGTTCACCCCCCATCTCCTTCATCAGACACCATGTCCATTTACATGATGTCCAATCCTATAGACCCTCTTGTCTCCACCATCACTGATGGTCTGTCAGACCTATCTCTTCCGTTGTTTCCACAGCCACAGCCGCAACCTAAGTTTCAACCTCAACCTCTGTTACCAGGGAAATAGTGGCGTTCATTCTTGATCAACATGATCCTTTTCCTTTTTCTTTTCCTTTTCTTTTTCCTAAAATCCAGGATCATGAGTAAGTCTACCTTGGAAACCCTCAATCTACAGGATTTCACACTAGGAGATCCTCTGTGGTACCTTAAACCACATACCCTACATCTGAGGCCCCAACATTTTCTAACCCATGTCCAGCCAATTGAGATGACGTTGCACCTACCTCCAGGTCCATCAAAGACTCCTCCTGTCTCCAAGCCTACCCCTTTTCCTCCAACAGAGACTGGGGGGAAGGACATGAGAACCACAACCAATACCACTTACATGATCTCTAGCACCAGTCGCCCTTTCATCTCATAACTTGTGGAAGATCCCCCTGATCTATCATGGCACCACTTACGCAATGACGAAGAAATCTGTAAGATTGCATGTGGTTTTACCCCATTCCTTTTAAACCATAGTATGGAATCGGTTCTTCCCATAAAAGACCAGATTTCGTCATCCCACCTTGCCAATGACCTTCATATCGGTAAAGGTGCATACACCCTCATTGACTCTAATGGACAACTCTTGGAGAACCCCCGCAACGGGATCTACCTTAAGAAATTTTATGCTTAACATCACCAATGAGTCGCTTCATTTTCTTTTCTCGTTTTTCAATGTCTTTTACCGCAAGTCAAGGGTAGCACCATTCGCTACTAATCTAAACTCACCCAGAACCTATTCGAGACACCTCTCACAAATCCGGGCCCAAATTTCTATCTCTTTATGAGACCATCGTCCCATGTTTAATAAATCAATTTCAGTACCATTTCCCACAAGTCACCTTAATTTACGAGCCACGACATGACGATGCAAGTGTCTACGGACTTGTACTTGTATCACACTTCCCGATTGCTACTCATGCGCGTTTTCGGGCCCCCGCCCGTTAAGGAAGTCCACTTTTATTTTTATTTGTATTTTAACACATAGTTGTCTTTTCTATCCACCGCACCTTACGTGGATCTCTGGACCATTGTCCACAAAACGATTTATTTTTCTTGCATGTATCTGGCATAGAGCTGCCCCTAGACTTGCGCTCACATAGCATGCAGTCAAGTCTGTCCACCGCAACACACACACACACTCTCCTGACCTCTATCTGAGAGCCACCTCAGTTTGCGTGCCTCTGTCGCACCGACTCCCGAGCCTCTGTCGCGATCTATCCCACACATGTATTGGTATGTTTGAGAGCCTTCTGCTCCTTCCATACTGCACGGATGATATTTGGACCACTGTCCATTGTCCCGACATGGGGCACCACTTGTGCTAGCACAATTGGTTGACCATACTGGAGTTTTGTTTAAGGTATTTTTTGACTCCTTAAAACAATGAAAAGATAGCCGAGTGCAGCTGCTTCCTTTCCTGCTTGCTAAAGTATAGGAAAGGGTGTCTACATCATCTCATTTACCTCCTTTTGTGAACCATGTAGACCATCAATTGAAAAGGACCACCTTGGTGTATTCAAGCCAAGATCGTACCCCTCTGCATACTTTTATGCTTTCTTAGGCAGAGGGGATGCACTTCATGAAAAATCTCACCATGGGTTGTTGTTAAGCTCTTTTCCAGCCTTCTCATCAAGAAACGATTTCCAAGCAAACTTGGTTTCGTTCATGCTCGTATCTAAATGACCGTCTAGTCAGTATATGTTTAACCTTTTCCGGCCTGATTAGATTACCAACAGTAAATAAGTCTCTCATCCCCCAAAGGATGGGTGAGATCTCCTATGTATACTTGTGTCCTTTTTCGGGCACATGAGACTACCAATGAAAAATAGCCCCCACTAGAGTCTTCTTTGTGCTTTCAGACTCTCTAAAATTGAAAGCACCATCAAGCATTTACTTTCTCGGGCTTGCCGAAAATCCATGAGATTGTACCACAACAGTGTCCCTAGACACCACCCCACAAAAAATAGTTTGGAAACATTCCCCCTTTGGGTCACCTTTGTTCAGAGTACTCTAAAATGTGTCTTCCTTGGATCCCATCAATATCAAAAGTGTCCACCTCCTCCAAGTATTTCCCATCTGCAGTAACATTCTCGGTATTACAGCCATGATCCCATTCCCATGAGTAAATTTCATTTGCTGCCTAGTTTTCCCTACCATCATACTATGAACAAAGGAAGTTCGAGTCTACTACACTCCCCTGCCATTGTTAAACTCTTTCCCTCCCCCCCCCATTCAATGGTTCGGTGCATAGATTGTCTCACACCTTTTGGTTAACTCCCTCGTACTCCTGGTCAAGGAAACATCATTGCCTTGACTAGGGGCAGGTCTCCCTCTGTCGACGCCAACACATATATTCCAGAGGATAGAAGCAGAGGTCCCTATATCCTTGTTTCATTAACCTCATTGATGAGTTCCTTGGACCACTTGAGAGGAGTCCTTAATGCCTCTCGAGATGGTTGTTTCTCACGTGCTCGACTCCAACTACATCATCGCACCGTTGAGATTCGTACAGGGTTTGGTCCGCACAATACTTGGTCGAAGACCTCGAATGTCACCTGACTCTAGAACATTGATGAGTCTACTAGAGGGACCTAAACAAGTTATATCCCTTGTTATTTTTGGGCTGCATTGGAGACAAAGTTCAAAAGCCCCAACAGTGCTTCTGTATAGATTTATGATTGATGCAACATACTTGCACCATAGAGACTCTGAATCTCCATCAGCAAGTCCATATAGCCATGTACCATTCCAGATCCAGCAGACTGTCAGTCATGAAGATAGAGCATTCCATGAGAATTCCATGGGTCCAATGTACCAGATGAGTATTGTATTCAGCCTCACATTGAGGCAACCATTATTGTATCATCAGTTGTATATGATTGGCTCTTGTATTTTAGAGAATAGATCAAATTATTCTTTTGACATTGTCATGAGCATGGGGATGCCCGCCTCATCCATATACATGTCACACATTATTTGTATCTCACCCATTTATGGTAACCATATTAATACAAAAACCAAAATCCACCATGCCCCAGCCTCGGAAGCACCACCTCTACGCAGCAAATCCTATGATTTCCATCCGCCATACGATGAGCTCCTACCCTCACACATCAGGGACCAATCTGTTAACCCAAAAAATCCCTCACTGAGATCTCCATGACCTACACCACCCAAGGACACCACTTCATGACCCTCCATTAGACCCCCACACCCTCAAAAATGCTTAACGATGAAGAAAAGGGCTTAAAAACCCTAAAAAGGAGCCTAAAATACCCTCCTAGGAGTTAAAGCCCCCCCCAAAGGGGCTAAAACTGTAAAAGGAGCTAAAATTAGGGTGGAAGGGGCTCACAGCCCAGAAAAGGGGCTAAAGCCCAAACCAAGGGCTTAAAAACCTAAAACCCCAAAAAAGCTATAAAAGGAGGGTGGGGGGTCACTCTCAAAACAATTCTCCCTTGCATACTATTATGCTGCCTGTGGATGCCTTAAGACCTTTTGTCTCTCAAGCCACCCACACTCCCTCTCTTCCATCTTCATTGAGCCATAGCTCCCCTATCCAAGAGAGGTGCTTCCACAAGCTAGGGCATGGTGGCCCATTTCCACCCAAAGAGAAGGTATAACTGTGTTTAATTGCTCTTTTTATTTGATTAGTAGTTTCTTTGTTTTCTAACCTATGATTTTATTTGCAAGCTTATTTCCTAACATGTTTTGTAGGTATTTCATTTTACAGTAGCTTAATAATTGTTTGTAGGTCATTGGAATCGGAACCCTAACCTTTGTTTGCAGAGGGGTTCTCCATTATTTCCTTTCCGTATTGCTTTTATTTCTGTTCATTACATTCCATTTTTCCTTTCAGTCTTTTTCCAAGCAAGAACCTACCCTTCTATCCTATAGATAGAAGGGAGCCATTCCTGCCCCTGTAGCAAGGAGAAATCCTTGCTACAGTAATAGATCTACAAAAGATCTAAAATTATAAATAGATTCATCCACACTACCATAATAGATGCATTGGTAATCTAACATAGTTGAGTTTCTCTCAGAGAATACTATGTAAGAAAGCTATTGTTTGACCTTGTCCTATTAATCTTACAATAAAAGAAGGATTGATCTACACTTCAAAACATATATGGTTTCCTTCACAATAAAAAATTAGAGGAAAAATCAATGTATACATAAGCGTGGTTGGAGGCATCGTATAATTAATGACAAACTAGACCGTATATGTTTTCTTTGGGGAGTATTGCCAGATACTTCCTTTATATCATGGTTTATTGATTACCACTTACTAACAAAGGAAAGTGTCGACTGACACTTCTTTCCTTTTCTGGTTTTCTGATATCGACTTAATTACAAAGATAATTATTTCTCGATCCTTTCCCTTGATACACTTTATGTAGTTTATTGAACCTATCACATCAACCTTGTGGTGAAATAAGAATCAATCAACTCTCCTAACATATATCTCCTTTATAGGATGATATAAAATTGGAGGAGGATGGCTTCGTGTAAACGTTAGAATGGTTGGAGACAACATATACTTAACAATAAAGGAAACAATATATTTTTTTTTTGAGTGTTGGTTGATCCTTATTTTATTTCTTGGTTTCCTGATAATCACTTGATTACAAAGGAAAATATTGGCTTATCCTTCTTCTTTTTTTATGGTTTCCTGATATATGCTTAATTGTAAAGGAAAAGATCGACTGATCCCTTCCCATGATACACGTTACATTGTTGTCTGACACTTCCATGTCAACCTTACAATCAAAAAAGGATCATCTGACACTTCTGAAACATATATTGTTTCCTGGTAGATACAAAATTGGAGGAGGACACATATATGTATACATAATCATGGTTCAAATAAATGCATACTTAATGACAAAGGAAATAATATAGGTTTTTTTTTTGGAGCTCCAGGTAATGCTTATTTTATTTCTTGGTTTCCTGATAATCAATTTAATGACAAAGTGAAATATCATTTGATACTTATTTCCTTGTCTTTTTTCCTGATATCCACTTATTGAGAAAGGAAAATATCGATCGATCCTTTCCCCATATATACCTATTTAGTTGATATAAAATTATAGACTAAATTATGTACATCTATCAAATATGGAATTTTTAAACGATGTTTCGACTTAAATATATTAATTCATGCTTTTAAAAAAAAGGTTTAAAAAATACAGGGAAGTCTCATGCAAATATTTCCAAGAAAATTATCTATCAATTTCATATCGAGAGTTAAATATCCTACTACATCAAAATATTTTGCAGTTAAATAACGACAATTAAATTTGAATGTTTTCAACTAGTGAGTCATGTTTCAAGCAGGACCAAGGTGATTTGAAAGGGAACAAAACATTATTTTCACCTTTTTAGTTCTCTTGATCAAACCATCAAGTCTCGAGCTTGATGGCATTCTTAAACAGTTCTCTTCATTATTTCCTTCTGAGTGGTATTTACCTCATTGATAAACAAGATGTTTGAATTTTTCATATCTTTCTGTATACTGGATAAGTACACTATTAAAAGTTTTCTTGTAAACATATTGTACTCCACCAACCCAATCATCTGTATTTTAAAAGTACTTAGTATGTATACGTTGTTGGCGTCCCCAAATAAATATGAAATTTTCATCTCTGAACCAATTGAATTTATTCTTCAGCTTCCTTAATTCCATGAAACCCATAATAGTAAACTACAAAAAGATGCTGAAATGCTCTTGTGAAATATAAACAATAACATGAGTAAAATTTATTACATAATAATAGTAGTATCCATGCATGAAATATGCTTTTATGTCGATGTATCTTTTTCCACTAATAAATCAAAATCCAAGAAACATTCACTCTACTCCTAATACCAACAATTTATTTTGAGCATATATTTCGATTGCATACAAAAAACATCACTAAAAATATAACTACAAGAACAAAAAATAACCATAACTAAAAATATAGCTTACAAGATTAAGACAAAATTCAAATAAGTATTTAAATTAAATAAGTACACACAATAAATTACCAATACATTAAAAATATAAAATTCAAATAGTAACATATATAAACAATTAAACCAAAAATAATTAATCGCAATGACCTTTCTTAACACACAAAAAATTCAATAACATTAGCTTAGAAAATTATATTAAAATGTTTAAAGTTTCATGTTACGCGGACATTTTATCCCTAAAAGAGGAGAGAAATTTCCTTAGATCAGATCTTGATTATATTTTACAAAGATAACTCAATAATCCTGTTATGATATTACTATCATCCCGAGGGGATTTATAAGGGTTCACAAAAATGAAATTCATAGAAGGATTACTTTATTCCTCAACCTTCAAAACAAGCATCGCCATGTTTGTCTTAGAGAAATATTTTCCAAACATTCTCCAAAACGTTTCCAAATTTTTGACATATTCACCATGATTATCTCTATCACATTTATCAATGAACCAAACAAACTTAAATGTAACCATAAATTCGTTTTTTCTTTTCCCAAGAAATTTATTAACACTAGTTAATCACTTCCTCTTTTGGTTGACCTAATTCTATTATGGAATCTTCCCACACATAACTCCAAGAATTTGAATGTATTTTCCCAATGTTGATATATATATTTTTTGAGTTTAAGAGTAGTATTATTATCCTTGTCTAAACTTCTAGACACTCTGTTTTCCTTGGGGGAGAATTTGGAGGATTTCAGAGTATGGAGAAACCCTCCAATTCTAATATCAAGCATCCATCCTCTTTACTTCATTATGCACCAGGAACGTGTTCATCACATATTACATAATACTATATTCTATATTTCACAATGACCATAAAAAGAAACGAAAAATGGAGTGCCATATTTAACATTATAAATTATTTACAGTTTTTTATGCCCATACAAATAATTATTAGCTTTCTGACCTGTGGATGAGTGATGAAAAAAACTAAATATAACTTCTATTCTATACTTTCTTATTACTTCATTTTCATGTCTCTCGATTGTCTCACCAAGCCTTATAGAAAAATAACAACAATAAAGATAAAAATCGTAGGCCTAATCCAATCAAGATATTCAATATTGGTAAACTCTAAAGTATTATTTCTTTAATCATATAAAGCTACTTTCTTTTTCCTTTCCAATTTCCTTATCTTAATCTCACAAATATGAAATTAGAAGAGATTCTACATCGCCATGAATTTCTTGATTGCGCTTTGAATTCTTAATTGAAGATTGTTTTGTTTCATTTGTGTTAATATAGTTACATCTAGTGATATGTATTAAAAATAATTTATGAATTAAAAGGAAATAGGAGAAAAAGAATTTCCAGTTAATTTCCAAAAAAATTCAACACAATTTAAATACGATTGTGTTGAATAAGCAATCCAAAATATGCTTTCATGAAATTCTCCTGCAGAATTGTATCCACAACTGATATAATCATTATCTTATCTGAGTGTCTCAGTGAATGAATCAATATACATGCAAAATATAAGAAAAGAGAAATTGTTCCCTAAGTTGAAGAAACATGTCCATAATGTGATCCCATAACACTGAAATCCCTTCCTTCGTAAAAACATGATTTCTTGTTAGATTTTCAACATTAAGCTAGCATAACATTAGAATCTTTAACTAAGAGAACAACAAGCACGACAATCCAACACAAGAGACAATGAGCATAGTGTTTTTCCTTGGGGAAACCATAAATGGAGAAAACCCCACAACTTCCTTAGAGATAGAATCAACACCAAAAGTAAAACCCCAAAACAGTAAGATGATATCCCGAGAGCAGTAACCTCTTTCTTCCTTGCCCTAGTGTCTTTCCCTTCCTTAGCTATGCGCTACAACTGAGTGTGAGTGAGTGTGTGATAAATATAGAGGACAGCTCTCTTTTTATACTAATTCCTGACTTTACTAAACCCAACTAGGGCCGAATTCACTTGGTGAGTCTAATAACCCCAGTGCCCTGGAACTGCAAGGAGTTTAACCCTTGTTCAATAGGAGGGTTACCCACAATGACTTCACATGACCTATTTATATTATAGAACCTCCCGATAGGAACATCGATGCATGAAATGACTCAAGTAAATCCTAGAATAAACATCGGGTTACAATATAAAAGAAATAGAAGTGAATACATTCTGAAGTTACAATTACATCAACACTCCCTCTTAAATAGGAAGGTATTCTCTCGACACAATTTTCATCACCGGCCTTCTTCTCTGGATCATCTCCTCATCTGCATCTTCAAGTCATATTCGTCTTCAAGTCATCTTCATATTCAAGTCATCTTCATCTTCGGATCTGGATCATCACTCGATCTGGATCATCATCACTGGATCTGGATCATCACTTGATCTAGATCATCATCACTAGATCTGGCTCATCACTGGGCATCATCATTGGATCTGGATCATCACCGCTAGATCATCATCACTGGATCATCACGGGTGCTATCTCATGATTCTTCTCGTCATAGGAAGTTCTACAGAGCCAACCCTTTTTCATGCTGGTTGTAGGCCTAGCCTCCATGTAGGTCTTCTTCAGTGCTTACATCTGACACCAAGTCATAATGGCCTGCCCAGCACTTACATATGACCATGAGAGGAACAAATCCAACACCATTTCAGAAAGGCATGCCCAATACTCACATATGATCATGTACGAACCAATCCTATAATCACACCAGAAAGGACACACACTCACATTTAGCCATTTGGGAACACATCCTGCAACCATGCTAAAAAGGCTCTGCACTTCCAAACATGTGGGAACATATCCTACAACCATGCTGGAAGAGCTCTGCACTTACATCCACCCATGTAGGAACACATCATGCAACCATGATGGAAGGGCTCTGCACTTACATCCACCCATGCAGGAACACATCTTGTGACCATGATGGAAGGTCTCTGCACTTACATCCACACATGCAGGAACACATCCTACAACCATGATGGAAGGGATCTCAAACCCAGGTTGAGGGTTCCTGGTAATTGACCAGGTGCCTACATTCTCCAAGAGAATGGAAACAACCCTTATATCTGACCAAGTGGGAACACATCCCTCAATCACATTAGAATGGCCATGTGCTCACATGTGATCATGTAGGAACAAATCCTATAGTCATATCAGAATGGCCCTCAATCCTAGACCAAGTATTCGTGGTAACTGACCAGGAACCTCCATTCCAAGAATGGAAATAGCCATTATATCTGATCATGTAGGAACCAAGTCATATCAAAAGTGCTCATCACTCATATCTGACATGAAAGGAACCAATCCTCTCACCATGATAGAATGGCTCAGACCTTACATCTGACCATGGAAGGAACCAATCCTCTCACCATGTCAGAATGGTCCACGGACTCATCACTTCCCCTTGGAAGGGACCTCGATCTGGAGAACACCAAGCTTCTTCCTAAAGTACTCAAACTTCACTCTCACTAATGGTTTCATCAATACATCAGCTATCTGTTCATCCATCGCAACATACTAGATCTTAACTGCTCCCCTCTGCACCATATCCCTGATATAGTGATACTTGATCTCGAAATGCTTCGACTTGTCATGGAACATTGAGTTCTCTGATAACCTCACACAACTCTAGTTGTCACAATGTATACAAGTAGCATCCAACTGGAGATCAAATAAATCAGACAATAGCTTCCTCTGCCATATTGCCTCACAACTAGCTGAACAAGTTGCGACATACTCTACTTCAGCTGTACTCAGTGCCACATAGGATTGCTTCCTGCTAAACGAAGAGATCACACCTGATCCTATACTGAAGCAACACCCTAAAGTGATATTCCTATCGATGGCACTGCCTGCCCAATTTGAATCAACATAACCCTCCAGGTTAATCTTCTGAATCACTTCATACTTGAGCCCATAATCAACTATACCCCTTAGGTACCTCAGAATATGCTTTGCAGCAATCAAGTGAACATGTCTCGAATCTGTCAAGAACTAGCTCAATGTGTTCAAAGAAAAGCAAATATTTGGTCTCATGTTCGTCAGGTACATCAAGGACCCAATCATCAGACGATACATCGTAGCATCAACCAGTTCTGATGACGCATCACTCAATAGCTTCAGGTTCGATGCCATACGTATGGCCATAGCCTTGTAGTCCATCATCGCAAACCTCTTCAAGATCTCTACTGTATATTTCCCTTGTCCCAAGGAAATCCCATCTGCATTCTGCCACACCTCCATGCCTAAAAACTAATGCATCATACCCATGTTAGGATTATTAATCCTCCCTTGTCCAAATTTGGTCATATGTCTAAATAAGGAGTCATGTCTAAATCAGGAGTCCATCTAGTCTACTTATAGTCATTAGCACCATTGGGTCCACTTGGCCTAATTGGGGCACATGTTTCAGTTACTAAAGTGTGGGGAACGCTAATTAAAGCTTACTTCCACTAATTGCACATAATTGCATCCGTTTAGGAGCCTCCTAGACCAATCCATACAATTTAGGAAGCCACTGGGTGTGCCAAAACCAACCAAAGTCAGTTTAGTTCATTTGATGACTAGTTAAGCTAAGTTAAGAGCCAGTTACATTCAGTTCTAGTCCTCTACATTCAGTTAGCACTAGGTTTAGTTGACTGCACTCAGGAGGGGGACATTTCTCACCTACCACAATCAGTTAGCCTTAGTCAACACTGAATGTAACACCTGGGTTGTGTTTTAGAGCTCCGATGAACTCCGGTTATGGTTTAGACAAGTTCAGTTAACTCTTGAGTCCTTTGATAGTGATTTAGACAAGGTCTTAGTTACCTATAGTCAATTAGAGTCTATCAATTCGAATTTCTTCATGTGGATTCGAATTTCATGTGGCTATTAAAGCCATTATACTTCATTGTAATTATTATCTGATTACTTTTTGATTAATGAAACCATTCACAGTTGCAAGCCATTTTTGCACTATTTCATTCTTCAATTAGTGAGTAAATTGTGTGATCTACTTTGTGAGTTGTGTGTTTGTCTCTAGATCTCTGTGCTCAATTTAATATGGTATCATCCTCAGTGAAGAAGACACCTCTCCTCCTCAGATCTCCAGTCGGATCATTCTCTTTGAGCAAATTGCTCCTTCCAGTATTGCACCAGAAGTGGAAGAATTTACCACTTAATATCCCAAGTTAGGAAATTGTTGATCAAGCGTGCTTGATCAACTATGCTAGGTGTGAAGGAAATTCCAAAAGTACAGACTGTCAACCTTACATTATATGTCTGATTGTGTGACAGGTTATCAACTTTTTCTTACAGCATTCGCTACAAGCATCCCTTTCTTCTCACTGCATTCACTACAACAACTCTTCTCTTCTTACTACATTCAAAATGGCTCATCCAGTGGAGCTTCTCACTCCCTTCAACTATCAGTAGTGGAAGGAGGACATGGTGGTAATGCTTTGCACCAAGGGGCTCTTTAGACTCATCGAAGAAACAGAGGAAGAGCTATATTCAGACAAAGACAAAGCTAAGTACATGAATAGGCTTGATGAAGCCCATGGACACTTTCTCTCCTCAGTCTCTAAAGATCTTTAGTTCCACGTCCAAGAATTGAAAACTCCCAATGAGGTTTGGGACAACCTTGCCTCCTTATTTGATAAGCAGGATGAGATGAGGATCAATTAGCTATAAAATGATCTGATTACTCTCAATCCATCCAATTTAGAATCTCTAAATTAATTCTTCACAAAGTTCAAGAACCTGATATATCAGTTGAATCAATGCAAAGTGGAGAAGGATGAAGATCAACTCATCCTTGCCATTCTCACAAAGCTCACTGCAGACTACTCAGTATTTGTATCCACCTTCCAAACAGCAAGGCTCACTACTCTAAATTGCTAGATGCCCACTCTTAATGCCTTCATCCAATCTCTTATTTCTAAGAATGATAAATTGATCCAAATGGGGGTCATTCGATCTCCCAAAGATCTAGCTCTAGTTGCAAGAGGAGATAAGGTAATGAATGACAAAAGGAAGGAAAGAGACGCATCCCATCTGAAGAAAGAGCAGTCAAAAGAACCTTCAGGTTCAAATAGAAGCAAGAAGAATGGAAATGGAAAGGTCCTATGCTCTTACTATGGAAGGGGCTTTCATTCAGAAAGCTCATATATGAGAAGACAACTTGATGAAATGGCTCTTCTTTTGAAGAAACATAACATTTCTATACCGGCTAGTGCAAGGAAGGATGACTTTGAAGAAGAAGATGATGAAGAATACCAAAGGAAATGCCATGCACTGAAGGCTTGCTGCATATCATCACTTGTCTTCCTCATTGATTCTAGAGCTTTCAACCATATGGCTGCATCCAAAGAATCATTCTCTTATTTTCAGTCCTTTGATGGTCCTAGTATTCAGATGGGAAATAACAGTAAATTCTAAACAAAGGGAAAGGGCTCTGTCAAACTTGAACATGGAAGGTTCAAAGATGTGCTATTTGAACCCTCCCTAGCTTCAAACTCGTTATCTGTCTATCAAATGACCCATACTGGATGTCCAAAGTGAGTGATCTTTTGTCCTGACTCAGTGGAGATCACATATATCTCTATTGGGAGCATCATAGCAAAGGGTACTACAAATCATGTTTCAAAATCATATGAGTTCTCACATTTCATGACTCCTTCAGAACCAGTGCACTCTCAGTAGCCACTTGCAAGGGAAGGTAAACTCATTGCATCTAATTCTTTTACAGCTTCTACTAGTATTGCACATCCATCTTTATCAGTTTATGAGATTGAGATTTAGGGTGACTCAGATCTAGATTCAGTTCCTACTTCCAAACTGAAAGCTAGGAAGATGACTGGAAACTCACCTGACACTCAGAAAGGAAATACCCTTGCGCTACACCATGCAATCATACCTCCTTCAGGAAGATGCAATAGACTCCCTGTAAGATTCTATATGGGAAGGGCTTAATCTCACTACATTCATAAGAATGGATATGATCATACACCTCTTCATTCAGCAAGAGACAAAGGTTACATTCTTCCTTCATCCCATCATCATTTTTGGAGAAGAAGGAGAAGTCTACATGCGAGGCCCCAGAATACCTATGCACAGCACACCATGCATACTGCTTCACTACCTCACAGAGATGAAGATTGCAGCAACATATTTTCAAGTTTCTCAAACTTTAGACCTCATTCTACATGCTTAGATAGATGGGGGGATTTTTTCCCATGTGGTTTTTGCCCCAGCTCCTTGTATTAAGCAGTTACTTTATTTTTACTTGATGTAATGGGTGACCTATGGTCTTAGTTACCAGGGCCCACAGATTGTCCAAGTTAGCATTCAGGGGGGGTGTTAGGATTATTAATCCTCCCTTATCCAAATTTTGTAATATGTCTAAATTAGGAGTCATGTCTAAATCGGGAGTCCATCCAGTCTATTTATAGTCATTAGCACCATTGGGTCCACTTGGCCTAATTGGGGCACATACTTTAGTTACTAAAGTGAGGGGAACACTAATTAAGTCTTACTGCCACTGATTGCACTTAATTGCATCAGTTTAGGAGCCTCCTAGACCAATCCCTACAATTTAGGAAGCCACTAGGAGTGCCGAAACCAACCAAGTTTAGTTCAGTTTAGTTGAAGACTAGTTAAGCTAAGTTAGGAGTCATTTACATTCAGTTCAAATCCTCTACATTCAGTTAGCGCTAGGTTTACTTGATTGCACTCAGGAGGGGTGCATTTCTCACCAACCACAATCAATTATCCTTATTCAACACTGAATGTAACACTTGAGTTGTGTTGTAGAGCTCCGAGGAACTCCGGTTATGGTTTAGACAAGGTCAGTTAACTATTGAGTCCTCCGATAGTGATTTAGACAAGGTCTTAGTTACCTACAGTCAAGTAGACTCTATCAATTCGAATTTCCTCATGTGGATTCAAATTTCATGTGGCTATTAAAGCCATTATACTTCATTGTAATTATTATCTGATTACTTTTTTATTAATGAAAGCATTCACAGCTGCAAGCCATTTTGTAGTGTTTCATTCTTCAATTGCTGAGTGTGTGATCTACTTTGTGAGTTGTGTGTTTGTCTGCAGACCTATGTGCTCAATTTAATAACCCAATTCCTTCATTTCAAACTCGATAGCAAGATTCCTCTTCGTATCAACAATCAACCCATCCATACATGTTACAAATAGATCATCTACATACAATAGGAGAATCACTGGGTTGCCATCTTCAACCTTGTAGTAAAGGTTGGAATCTGCTTTACTCTTAGTAAAGCCCAAAATGGATAGAAATCTATCAATTTTGCCATACCAAGTCCTGGGTGCCTGTTTCAAACCATACAAGGCTTTATTCAATCTACATACATGAGATTCCCTGTCATGTGTCTCAAAACCAAGTGGCTGCTGCACATACACTTCCTCTTCTACTACACCATTCAAGAAAGAAGTATTGACATCCATTTGGTGTATCTTCCATTTCATCACTATAGCCAAAGCAAGTATTGATATTATGGAAGTGTATCTGGCTACAGGTGCAAAAGTTTCTTCATAGTCTATTCCTTCTTTCTGGGAGAAACCACGAGCAACAAATCTTGCTTTATATTTTTCTATGCTACCGTCTGCAGCATGCTTGATCTTGTAGATCCATTTGGAAGTTACAACTGACTTCCCTTCTGGTCTTGGGACAACATCCCAAACATCATTCTTCATGATTTATTGGTACTCTTTGATCATAGCATCCTTCCATTCTTTCCATTCTGCCTCTTCTTCATAATTGGAAGGTCCTTTATCGATGAAATCACATAATAATGCTACATACCCAGAGCAGGATCTAGTCCTCTTTCTTTCTCTATGATTCTCTTTTGGAGCCCCATATCTTTATGCAGCTTGGGTAGATTCTCGTACCCAAGCAGGTTTCCTCTTGTGAGGATTCTTCTCCTGGGGTGGATCTATAGGTCTTTGTGGTTCTTCAAATTCTCGATCTTCTTTTTGAGTTTCTTCATTCATGGTTGTATCATGAATTTTTGGTGCTCTTGTTTCTTCAGGTTCTTCAGTAGGTTTATTTTTGGATTTGTTGTAGCTGTATCTTCATCAAATGTCACATCCCTACTGATGTCGATCTTCTTGAATCCTAGGAAGTATATTCTGTAAGCTTTCGAGCTTTCAAAGTATCCCACAAATATACCCTTCTTTCCTGAAGGATCTAATTTTGTTCTCTTCTCTTTTGGAATGTGAATGTATACTCGACAGCCGAATATTCTAAGATGGTTGACTTCTGGTTTCTTGTCGGAGAAGACTTCCTTAGGAGTCTTGTTCTCAAGTACTCTGTGTAGAGTACGGTTCTGTACATACACCACTGCTCTGGAAGCTTCTTCCCATAGATGCATAGGAAGATCTTGATCATGAAGCATTGCTCTTCCATCTTCCTTGATAGTTCTATTCTTCCTTTCTGCAATCCCATTCTATTATGGATTGTATGGAGTGGACAACTCACTCTTAATCCATGAGTCTTTGCATAACTCTTTGAATTCATTTGATGTGAATTCTCCACCATTATCTGATCGAAAGGTCTTGATCTTCTTTTTAGTGTGGTTCTTGATCAAGGATTTGAATTCCTTGAACTTGCTGAATACTTCAACTTTGTTCTTCATAAACTAAATCGATGTCTTCCTAGAAAATTCATCAATAAAAGAAACATAGTATACATACCTGCTTAGTGAATTTGATGACATTGGTCCACATACATCAGAGTGGATGATTTCCAATATTCTTTTTTTCTTTGCTCTCGCTACTTGGAAATGTCTTCTTTGTGTTCTTTCCTTTCGCACATCCTTTGCAAACCCCATCATGTTTTGCTTGAATTTATATAATACCTTCAACAACTTTGCTTGCAAGTGGTAGTGCTCTATAATGCACATGTGCAAGAATTCTATGCCAAATTTCATTTGGCTTGATTGTTTCATGGACCAAGGCTTGTTCTAGATGGTGCTTTAATTTGTACAAACCTCCTTCTTGTTCTAAAATCACTATTGCATCATCGATAGTCTTTCCTTTTGGCCACATGATGACTTGAACATCTATAAATGCAACCCTCATTGCTTTTGCATCTAATGTAGATATGGAGAGAAGGTTCTTCCCCACTACCTTTTGTTGGATACTGGTAGTCATCTCCTAGCTTCACCTTGTGAGGTGATTCATGTTCTGAAAGTTTCACAAAGGATTCCTTGAATCCTGTCATATGCTTGGAAGCCCCACTATCTATAAGCCAATCATTGCCTCCATGAGTAATTTTTCCTATAAGAGAGGAAATCAAAACATATTCTTCATCAGTGGAAGAGTCTTCACTTTCATATCTGGTTCTCTTTTTTGAAGGTTCATCATCCTTTGCAGCATGAGCATGATGTCTTCTCTTGTTTCCCTTATTATTATGAGAGTTAACCTTGTTTCTAGGACAATCTTTTGCAAAGTGTCCTCTTTCATCACATGTATAGCATCTTAATTTAGATAGGTCATTTCTAATGTTATCTTTATGGTGAAAGTTCTTACCTTTGGAGTGATGAGAGTTTCTTCTACCTTTCTTGGAGTGAACTGTGAGAGCTTGATCTTCACTTCCCATTTTCTCTTCTCAGACTGCTAGTCGAGCTTCTTCTTGAGAACATTCTTCACATAGTCTGCCAAACTTGACTAACTTCTTTCTAGAATAGATTCCTTGAATAAAGGAGTCCCATTATCTAAGCAGACCATTCAAGGTGGTCATTACAATCTCTGCATTTTCCACTTCTTCATCTACTGCTTCCAGCTATTCCTTGATTTGAGGGACCCTTGTAAATTAAGACTGGATGGTCTCTGCATTGTGTATCTTTACATTCTTGATTTGGTTTCTCAGATTCATCTTCCGATTTATGTTCTTCCCTTCATACAATTTGGTTAGGGAATCAAACATATCTTTAAGTGTCTTTAGGGAGGAAATCTGTGGTATGAGGTGATCCCTGATTGAATCAGCAATGATTCTCTTTGCCATAGCAAAATTCTTCTTATGTAAGGCCTTTGCGTCATGTCCCTCTCGAACTGGAACCTCCTCATTGATATAGGAGTCCAACTCATTTTCTTCCAGGACCAGGGAGATCCTATACTTCCAGGTTCAGAAGTTATCAGCTCCCTCAATATTTTCATCAAGATTGGTATGATGAGACATCTTAACTGAGAACCTCAAATGGAAATACAAAATATTTAGATCTTACCAGGTCAAGATGTCGGATCTGGATTTTGAGTTGAAATCCCGGAGTGTTGGTTCAGGACCATATTAGGGTTTTTATTTTCTGGAGTTCTGTCCAACCAAATACTTTTAATTTGATCCCTAACTTCAATTTTGATGAGGAGATCAATCCATGCCTGGGCTCGCTGAAAAATTCCACTTCTGTGAAAAGTCCTAATTTTCGGCAGCAGTGTCGGGTCCAAAACTGAAAAACTTTAGAATTGGATTCTGCTTCAATAGAAATATGTGCCCTAGGGAGGAGAGTTATTCCAACCTTCTTTTTCTGAAAATTTGTGGAGAGATATCCACAAAGTGGGAAGCCCTAGTTCCCGCAGCTTCATAGTGTCTTCTTCTCAGGTTAGCTCTGATACCATGTTATATTTTCTACATTAATCTAGCATAACATTAGAATCTTTAACTAAGAGAAAAAGAAGCACAGAAATCAAACACAAGAGACAATGACCACAATATTTTTCCTCGGGGAAACCATAAATGGAGAAAAACCCATAACTTGCTCAGAGATAGAATCAGCAACAAAAGAAAAACCCAAAACAGTAAGATGATCTCTCCACAGCAGTAACCTCTTTCTTCCTTCCCTCAGTGTCTTTCCCTTCCTCTGTTATGTGCTACAACTGAGTGTGAGCAAGTGTGTGATAAATAGAGAGTCTAGCTCTTTATTTATACTAATTCCTGACTTGACTAAACCCAACTAGGGCTGACTTCACTAGGTGAGTATAATAACCCTAGTGCCCAGGAACTGTGGGGACTTTAACCCTTGATCAATAGGAGGGTTACCCATAATGACTTGACATGACTTTTTTACATTATAGAACCTCTCGATAGGAACATAGGGGTGTGACATGACTCAATTACATCCTAGAATAAACATCGGGTTACAATATATAAGAAATACAAGTGAATACATTCTAAAGTTACAATTACATCAACATTTCTAGGATATGATTTCAATCCCATAAAAGATAAAATTTCAATAATCAGATTATTATCACCCTTCCAATCCATATCCATCTCTGAAAGGGAGACCTTGAATTCTACAAATCTAATTCTTCAACAATGTATAGAAGAAAACCTCACATAACAACCTTCTAAGTAATTTCTATAAATGCTATGGAATGTGTACTCATTGGTAGGTCCTTTTGATTTCTTGGAGAATTGAGTAAATTATCTACTAATAAAATATGATAGGATGAAATCAATTACAATGATTATGGTGCAGGTTTAAACATTTGAATCAAGATAAAGAAACAATTCAAGAAAATCACTTTCCATCCATTATTAAAGACAATTACACGTATCAACAACAACAAGGTAACAATAGAGTATAGGCTAAAGAAATATGATGTACTTTAATACTTTGGATAAATAACATGGAAAACAACATCGACAAGTAAATAGAGACATATATTGGGTAGATCCATCTGTTAGCACCCTGTAATTTCCCTATGGTTGTTGTAGGAAGTCATAAGGGTAACCATTTCAACCAACATTTAGACTGCCTTCTAGCCAAGGCAGTTAGAGAGTGCTATCTCTTTGTCACGGTAGCATTCACATACACATTTAACTTTATAGAGAATGTAGAAGACTAGATTTCTACTAGTAATAGGATAGTTACAAAATAAAATGGGTTGGTAGACAAACAAAATCAAAACCATTGGGAGATGGATTCAAATTCTGAAACATTTAAGGACATTACAACAACAAATAAATAATGATTTCTTCCATGTATTATGAGGCAAATTAAGTGCAACATTTAGCAAAATATTTTTAAATGATGGTAGGCAGAAAAAGGAAAGAGATCGGTGCAGCACAGAGGCATCAATTAAGGGTAAATATCTAAGAGCACCTTTAGTAGAAAATGACGAAGCGAGACAGCTAAAACAGAACACCTATCGATGGATGAATTCCATACAAGCTATGACATTCACATTACAAACATGATTTTTGATTCATAGAGAACTTAACATAGAGGGAATTCTAGCATACTAATCTAGAAATACATTAGCAGAATAACACATATGAAAATGAATTAACGGAAAGAACACACTGAACATGAACACCATGATGAATCTCATATCAGCAGAAGAAATGTATTCATTATATCTCCCAAAAACTATCACAGAGCTACAAAACTGGCACTCAGGGCTCAAAAATGAGAATTAGTCCAACCTCCATCCTCCTATGAGGAGGTTCTATTTATAATGTTGTTTTCCTCCCGATATGTGCTTGGAAATGGGGCATCAAAATTGGTTACCGAACATGGGGAATAATCCCAAGCCATCATTGTTATATCTGATTTTACCACTCCAGATGAATCACACTTTGTATGGCCTTCCCCTATCCCACTGCAGACTCCTTGGACCCCATGGACCATTTTTTGTCCTTTGATGTTTCCCTGACCATCCTTAAAAACATGTGAAAAATGATACACGCAGATTTTAAACCATTAATCATGTATATACGCGGGTTTGACCCCTAAAACCACATACATCGGGATGTGTACAAAATCCAATTCCTTTTGGAGTTTTCCTTGACATGGATTTGACTCACTTGACTCCTGGCCTTCCTTATCCCTTGAGATCGCTCGGATTTGACCTTTCATTACCCCTTCGAAAAGCTATATAAGGAACTCTATGGTACATTGAAGGCATATGAGAGAATTGAGAGCAAAGAAACTATAGTCCATTGTTGCCAGAACTTATGCTTGAGTTTGCATCCCTTTGTCCCTTGGAGCACTTTTTTGTTCTTCCCAAGCTTGCCTTTTGCTTGTGAGCTTGCTATCGAGAGATGGAGGATTGATTTGGTGGAGGCCCAAGTGGGGGATTATGTTTCTCCAGTTCACATACGTGCCGACAGAGGTTGTATCTATTGTAATCTCTGATTTATACTAATAGAAATATCTTTTCCTGTCCAATAATGTGTGTTTGAGTGAATATTTTATCCATGGGAGTATTTCAAATGCTTATACGTTGTTGATTATATATGCTAGAATAGATCTAACACCATGATATATAGTATGCTTGTATTGTTTACTTGTTGTTGAGGAAGTAAGTTATCAATTCAAGCTGAAGTTGGAAAGCTCAATGGGGATCTACTTCAACTATCCATAATAAGGTATGAGGTCTGATCCTTTAGTGTTAGACATTTACTTTCTATTGCATATTGGAAAAGATTGATTTCTAGAGTCAAGCTATCTATTGTGGTACCCCAAGCCATAGGAATTTCTCTCCATAACAGAATTGTCAATAGTATGGCCTTTAGGCCCAGCACCTATATAGCGTTGGTAGGGACCTGAATCCCCACCTTCTATGTGTTTGGATAGCAGTACATTGCAATGTACTCATCGATAGTCAGGCCACCTCTTGGCCCACCATAAGAACGAAGGTTCACTACTTCCCCTCATCGAGAAAGCCCAGTAATGAAGTATATGTCCTCCACCTCTATAGTGAGGGACATCCCAACTATCTGGAAGGACTCAGAGTCTATATCCTAGTAATCCACCAGCATCTACAATAGTCTTGGTTTAGCTCTCAAGCCACCAAGACACCAAAACTTGTAGAGTCCACATGCACGTAGAGCTTGTTGAGCCACTAGATTGGCCCTTACTGCCTCCTCTACCTCACCATGTTCATTCTCTCTCCACTCTAGGACCATCCTGTATAAGAAATTGCAAATTTTCCCATTAGATTATTGCAAATTTTCATTTTCAAAATGACCGCGTATCTACGTGGCTTTGGGGGAATTTTCCACCTATATCCAACCCTATACAGGGAAAAACCCGCGATTTCCATGTGGGCCACAACACCTTTTTTAGTATGGCCTTGAAAGCTTAATTGACCATGGAATTCGATAAAATTTGCATCAAAATGAAAGAGAAGAGCATGGATAAATACCTGGAAGAAACGGTAGTGGATTCTGCCGGCTGAATCTCCTGGAATTCGCTGTTGAAAATCTGAGCTTAAATGGGTAAAAGTTTCAAATGTTTTATAATATTTTGAATTGTTTACTATTTATCGAAAATTTTCAAATATTTGAAAATTTTTACCCCCTTTCCTATAGTTTTGATCATTTCTAACCATTTTGGACCGTTTTTGACATAATTCATGATGTAGAGGACCTTTTTCAGTGCCGTTTCAACCGTTGGATTGACCCGTTCATGCCGATCTCAGGTATCATGTCTAAAATAGAATATAGGTTAGGTTTCATCACTGTTTGCATTTCGCATGACCTTATGACCATTTCATCATAACCTTAGGTACAAACCCACTCTATTATGTCATGGAACCTTCTTGTTGTTTTAGAAGTGGCATGATATGAGTGGTAGGGCTTCGCCTTACATGGGTACCCTAGTTAGCGCCTTATTTGCATTTGGTTCCCATGCTGATGTTTTATCCTTTAGGGTGTGGGAGTCCGTTGTATATTATTTCCATGACATTTCACAATAGCCTCATACTCCTCTTAATCTTTTGCTGGCCTATTTCCCTCAGGACTCCCTCATGTCAAGTTGTGAATGCATTACCATGAGATTTTCCTACCTTATTGAGCTTTATGCTGGCTTCCCTAACATTCCGTTTTAGCCATATAGCCTAATCTTGTCTCATGTCTAGCCATGCAGAGCCATTTTTTATATCCTTTGCAGCTTGTTTCCCTTTTCATCGGGAGGGGATTTTTCCCCGAGTGTCGATATCCTACACATGTATCCTTGCATTGAGCATAGGTATGTTCCACTACTTGGAAATAGTTTGTTTTCCCTTATGACACTCGTCTCCTCCTAGTCTGTAACTATAAAGCAATTTTATTCTTTTTCAAGATTTTTAAATAATTGAAAAATTCCAAAAAAATAAAAAAACCAAAAAGCTGGACAAGGAAAGATGTTATCTTTGGCAGTTGTCGAGTCGTGTCGCATTCGAACATATCAATGTTTATCACATCCATTGGTTGGGTTTATAGTTTGAATTTCGGAGCTGTACTCATTTATCTGAGTTGATCTCCACTGACTGGTTAAGCTTCCAATCCCCATGGAGCCTCTGTCGATGCCTCCTGTGTCGCATAGATGTCCCCATTTGTATATAGAGTCTATGCTACCTCTATTTAGTCACCATACGCCATTATGCTCTTGTTCGAAGGAAGTTGAAGCCTGAGTCGACCATTCCTCAATTATCTTGACTTTGCATGTTGGCCATTCCCAGTACAGTTACTGGATCGTGCACCTTATACAGATTTGGTGAGTACCTCGTGTTGGATGATGAGGGATGCCTTAATGCACTCCTTCCAGCGGATTTCATCCCATCGACTTCAGACCATTTATTTTGGGATTAGAATCTAGATTTAGTTTGAGTGCCTTGAGACTTACAGTCATCAGTGGCAGGCTTTCTCACCATTGATAGTCTTTGGGAATACATCAATGTCCCCTGATCGATGGATCCTCTCAAGTGTTCAACCTCAACACATTTATTCACACTTGTTAGCTTGCACTTTAGCACCTTGATTCCCATTTTCATTATCGATGGGTGATCTCACATCTGTTAATGGTATACATCAATGGCCAGTAATCAGATGATGGACTACTATGTTCGACCTAGACACCTCTATTCACATAGCAGGACATGTAATCGTAGCGGTTTGTGTAGAAGACTTTCTAGATTAGTTTCATCTCTTATATGCTACCTCCTTGATCGTGCCATTGTTCATGAGATTTCAGCTCTCGTGACTTGATTCCAGTATATGTCAGACATTTCCAGCCATTATGGAGATCTTGATATATTATATATCTTCAGCTAGTATGGAGATCACGGTCCTTTGTATATCTTCATCATGGAGATTCTGATCTATCTATATTGTATGTGGCGATGACCACTTATGTGATATCTTGTATCATGCCTATTCATGTCCATTTTACTCTTATGTATCTAGGACTGCTATATGTATTTGCAGTTATGTGCAGAGTTGTATCATTGTACTATTTTGATTCGGTGGTTGGTCTTCCATTTGGGATCCTTCATCACTGCACTTCTGGGATGGACTTATAATGTATTTCGGCCATCGTATGACCCCTCTGACCTCACACATTAGGGGACATCTGTTATAGCTGATTTTACCACTCCAGGTGAATCACACTTTGTATGGCCTTCCCCTGTCCCACTGCAGACTCCTTGGACCCCATGGACCATTTTTTGTCCTTTGATGTTTCCTTGACCATCCCTAAAAACATGTGAAAAATGATGCACACGACTTTCAAACCCTTAATCGCGTATATACGCGGGCTTGACCCCTAAAACCGCATACATCGAGATGTGTACAAAATCCAAATCCTTTTAGAGTTTTCCTTGACATGGATTCGAATCACTTGACTCCTGGCCTTCCCTATGCATTGAGATCGCTCAAATTCGACCTTTCATTACCCCTTTGAAAATATATATAAGGAACTCTATGGTACATTGAAGGCATATGAGAGAATTGAGAGCAAAGAAACTATAGTCCATTGTTGCCAGAACTTATGCTTGAGTCTGCATCCCTTTGTCCCTTGGAGCACTTTTGTGTTCTTCCCAATCTTTCCTTTTGATTGTGAGCTTGCTATCGAGAGATGGAGGATTGAGGTGGTGGAGGCCCAAGTGGGGGATGCACTTTCTCCGGTTCGCAGACATGTCAACAGAGGTTGTATCTATTGTAATCTCTGATTTATACTAATAGAAATATCTTTTCATGTCCAATAATGTGTGTTTGAGTGAATGTTTTATCCATGGGAGTATTTCAGATTCTTATACATTGTTGATTATATATGCTAGAATAGATATAACACCATGATATATAGTATGCTTGTATTGTTTACTTCTTGTTGAGGAAGTAAGTCATCAATTCAAGATGAAGTTGGAAAGCTCAACGAGGATCTACTTCAACTGTCTGGAATAAGGTACGAGGTTTGATCCTTTAGTGTTAGACATTTACTTTCTATTGCATATGGAGAATATTGATTTTTGGAGTCAAGTTGTCTATTGTGGTACCCCAAGCCATAGGAATTTCTCTCCGTAACAATCATGTCGAATCCTAATAGGTTCTGACATGGCATATTTTCTATTATTTGCATACAAAATAGGAAATTAGGAATAATGAGCATGCTGGATCAAAAGGGAAATGTGACATCTAGGTTCAGGCTCACTTGATTAAAAGTGATGGTTTAGAGCATCTTCAAATATCTGGTGCTGACTCATCTTGGAATTGTCTTCAATGGCAAGGGTGAGGATCTTGTTAGCTCTCTAGGAAACTCCTCTAGGTTGTAGCTTGAGGATTCCTGGTAACTTGAATATTTTTAGAATGGTTTACTCCATGGATCAAGTCACATGACCAATAAGACCTCACTTTCTCAAGACATCCATCATAATCAATCAAATAGACATGGCTTCTAACTATCAATGTTTGGAGGGTTTCCAATAAAGGCGAATAGATAAAGAACTCTCTATGCTAGAAAATTCACACATAAGGCACTCACATATGAATGGTTGATCATAACAAGGAAAAAATACTTGTAATTCCAATAACCCACACAGAGGTAGGATGACAACTATCTTGCATTATGTAAATAGAATAAATATGAATGAAACATCCAAGCACAAGTACAGAAGATAAAGAAGATGAAAGTTGAACATGTAATGGAAAAAGAGCTTGTATTAAGTGACAAAGAACATGAGAATCTTGAATACAATAAGTGTCTAAAAAGTCTTCGAAGTTGAACCCTTTCTTCTACATTTGTCACAAGCTTTATAGCCTTTACAAAATTTATTTCAGATCCTAAAAAATTGGATCGAATTTAGTAAAAATAGATAATCATAACTGTTTGCTAAAAATAGGTCAAAATCCTATCTTGATTTCCATTCTACCTAACTCCAAAACCTTCATACTCCTTGAACTCTTTAATAGCTATAGTGGACACTGAAGTAGAACATGAACTTGCCATTTGGAATACAAGTCACACTTTTCCATAGTAGGTAGGAGGTGTGACCTAATTCACCTCACTCACACCTTCAGAACTGAAACAGAGCCAAAATACCGGTTCCTTTAATTAATTTCCAATCTTATAAATCATCCATGAGGTACTAGGATCAACAAAAGTCAGTTATGTGTGAAACTATGTGTTTCTACACGGTTGGCACTTTCAGAGGCTAAAAAATCAAAACATTGGGCCTATAAGCTGCTAAAAGCTCTATTTTCATTGGCTAATGAACAACTGTGGTGTTTTCCTAAGCCACCAAAAAGTCTATTTTAAAATTTTAATCAAAATTGTAATCATACTTTACCCTGATGTTTTAAGACTTCAATGTTGATCCTTAGGTGTCTCTTGCAACCTTCCTAGGGTTTGGGATGGCAACAGAATCACAGGATGCCTCTGGGCCCAAAAGGCTTATTGCTACCTCTTCTAGGGTTTCCATCTTATGGTGAGCTTGATACTGAGGGCTAGAATTCCCTTTTTGCAATTTGGATAGACAGACCTTCTTGCAAAGCCTGATTTTCACTTTTGTTAACCTAATATTGCTCTCCTCCAACTTGGTATACTTCCTTTTTATCTCCTACAGAGAGTCATATAATTTAGCATTACTCTTGGTTAACCTCTCATTGGTTGTTTTCATTTCCCTCTCTAGGATTTATAGCTCATAAACATGCCTCAGTAGTTGATTGATTTTTTGGGATCTACGCTTGTTGGATGAAGCCTATGCTACTAGTTCACCTTGATCCTCCTTTGGTGTAGGTGATGGAAATTCCTCCTTCCTTATTTGGAATTGATCTACTAGCTTGGTTTCCTGTCCCTCTTCATCCTTAGAATCAGAGTAACGTAGGTTGAGGATATTTTTTCCTGGTGCTGGAACCTCTTCTGCCTTTTCACTGAAATCTAGGTTCCTCTTTGTTAGATTTTTATCATTCAAGCTAGCATTATGATCCTAGGATATTTAACTGAGAGAATAACATGCACAGTAATAAACACAAGAGATAAGAGACACAAATAATTTTCCTCAGGAAAACCATAAAGGATAAAACCCTGCAACTTCCTTAGAGATAGAATCAGCACCAAAAGTAAAACCCAAAAACATAAAGATGATCTCTCGAAAGCAGTAGTATCTCTCTTTTCCCAACAAATTCTCTCTCATAATTGCACCCCAGTGAGTGAGTGTGTGTGTGATAAATAGAGAGGCTCACTCTCTATTTTTATTCTTTCGTTCACCTAATGTCCACTCCATCATGTCGGCCTAACTTAACAATTACTTTACTAGAGCCAACATCTCTACGAGAGTCTAATAACCCTAGTGCCCCAAAAATGTGGGACTTTTCCCCTCCGACCAACAAATAGGGTTATCCTTAACACAATGGTGGGGACTATTACCCCGACTCAGAATAAACCACCTAGGGCCGACTTCTCTAGGATAGTCTAATAACCCTATGCCCCCACAACTACAAGGAATTTACCCTTGATCAATAGGAGGGTTACCCACAATGAATTGACATGACTTGTTTACATTATAGAAACTCTCGATAGGAACATCGAGACATGACATGACTTAATTACATTACAGATACTTCCTAAAAGAAATATCGGGGTACAATACATAAAATATACAAGTGAATACATTCCGAAGTTACAATTAACTCAACACTCCCTCTTAACTAGGAAGGTATTCTCTCGACACAATTTATCAGCACAAGTCTTCTTTTCTATATCATCTAGATCACCATTGATTTCTCTTCATCTTCATCTTCAATTCGTATTCATATGGATCTGGATCATCAATCAATCTGGATCATCATCACTGGATTTGGATCATCACTCGATCTAGATCATCACTGCTGGATCATCATCACTAGATCATCATCGCAGGTGCTATCTCATGATTCTTCTCATCACGAGAAGTTCTACAGAGCCAACCCTTTTTCATGCTAGTTGTAGTCCTAACCTCCATGTAGGTCATCTTCAACACTTATATCTGACCCTAAGTCAAAATGGCCCATGCGGAACTTACATCTGACCATGAGAGGAACACATCCAACACCATGTCAGAAAGGCATTCCCAGCAACCACATCTAACCATGAGAGGAACCAATCCAGTCATTTATGTCATAAAGGCCCAACACTCACATCTGACCATGAGAGGAACCAATCCAGTCATCTATGTCAAAAAGGCCCAACACTTACATCTGACCATGCGAGGAACCAATCCAACATTTCAAAAGGGCTCTACACTTATATTTGATCATGTAGGAACCAATCCTATAGTCACATCAGAATGGATCTGGACTTATATCTGATCATGTAGGAACCAATCCTATAGTCACATCAGAATGGATCTGGACTTATATCTGATCATGTAGGAACCAATCCTATAGTCACATCAGAATGGCCCTTAGTCCCAGACTGAATATTCCTGGTAACTGACCAGGTGCCTCCCTTCCAAGAATGGAATTCAACACTTATATTTGATCATGTAGGAACCAATCCTACAATCACATCGGAATGGCTTAGCACTCATATTTGACATGTGAGGAACCAATCCTCTCATCATTACAGAATGGCTCAGCCCTTACATATCACCATGTAAGGAACCAATCCTCTCAGCATGTCAGAATCGGTCACAGAATCATCACTTCCCCTTTGAGGGAACCTCGATCTGGAGAACACCAAGCTTCTCCTTGATGTACTCAAACTTCACTCTGGCTAATGGCTTAGTCAACACATTATCTATTTGTTTGTCTGTCAAAACATACTAGAGATTCACTGCTCCTTTTTGTAGAATATCCCTGATATAGTGATAATTGATCTCGATATGCTTCGACTTGTCATGGAACACCGAGTTCTCTAACAACTTCACACAACTCCAGTTGTCGCAATATATACAAGTAGCATCCAAATGGAGATCAAATAAATCAAACAGTAGCTTCCTCAACCATACTGCCTCACAAATAGCTTAACAAGCTGTGACATACTCTGCTTCAGCTGTACTTAGTGCCACACGGGATTGCTTCTTTCTAAACCAAGAGATCACACCTGATCCCATACTAAAGCAACACCCTAAAGTGCTCTTCCTATTGATGGCACTGCCTACCCAATATGAATCAACATAACCCTCCAGGTTAATCTTGTGATTCGCCTCATAATTGAGCCCATAATCAACTGTAACCTTTAGGTACCTCATAATATGCTTTGTAGCAATCAAGTGAACATGTCTCGGATCTGTTAGGAACTAGCTGAAAGTGTTCACATCAAATAAAATATCTTGTCTTGTGTTCGTTAGGTACATCAAGGACCCAATCATCTAATGATACATCATAGCATCAACTGCTTCTAATGAAGCATCACTCAATAGCTTCAAGTTCAATGCCATAGGTGTGGTCATGCTGTCCATCATCCTGAACCTCTTCAAGATCTCTACTACATACTTCCCTTGTCCACACCTCCAAGTCCTTCTTCTCGAACTCGGCAGCAAGTCTCCTTCTTACAAGTTTAATGAGTTCCTCTTTTCTCTTAGAAACAAATCATCGACATATAACAGGAGAATCATTGGTCTTCCGCCTTCAACCTTGAAGCAAAGGTTGGAATCCACTTTACTCTCAGTAAATCTTAGAGTCATCAATAATATGTTCATCCTATCATACCATGTCAAACCTTAGGATCTTCTGTAGTCACTCTCTCTGAAGCAGAGCATCATTCTCCCTCTATCTTCTGTACTATATGTACTAAAACATTCTATACCGGAGTGACAAGTAGCTTCCTCTGCTACTAATATTCTATGTATCCATCTAGGATCACTGGATACGAAGATCCTCTATTTTGAACTTTTTCCAAGGTTCTTCTAACACCCATCTATGAGCTTGTCATCCTCTATAAACTTTCATCTTCAACCTTGTAGCAAAGGTTCATATCTTCATCAAGCTCCTCATGTATGTGTTATCCCATGGGTGTTTTCTGAACTCGTACAATGCCTTCTTTGATTTGCACACATGATTCTACCTGTCATGTGTCTCAAATCCCATTGGATGCAAATGTCTTTTTGTATTATATGCCTTCTTTTCATGAGAAGCCTCGTGCTACAAATATTTCCTTGTATCCCACGATGTTTCCATCTACTTCATGATGGAACTACGAAACTTCCCTTCATGTATCGATACTGCATCCTAGACATCATTCTTCTTAAATTGGTCTTCCCTTTCTTCTTGGTTACTTCTTCATGTTGTCATTGCATTCATCATATTATTCTTAAATATTGAAGTATTGTCACTTATTCTTCAGAACAAGTCTCATCCTTCTTTGCTTGTAGGTGATTTTACGCGATCTTTCCTACAAGTCAAATGCATTAGTTGTATGGTTACAAAAATTTCATAAGGAATATTCATAATGCAAAATTATTTTACATCAAGATATATGATTTGAGCCAATACAACATTCATCCATATCTCACGGAAATNCTATCATGCATAATACATCAACTGAATATAAACAAATGCATAACAAAACAATATCATGAAATGACAATTGAATACGTATCTTTATTTGTTTCGTGGGTAGACTCCTCGTTAAGCCTTCAGCTTCATCATATTCTTCATTCATAATAGCATCATTTCTTATCCAAATGCTAAGATGGATAAGAGTTTCTTCAAGTGTTGAGTTCTTCATATTCCTCATCTCTTGAGGTATATTATTTGAATTGTGAAATCTTTGTATTCAATTGCTCCCATCTTCTTTTCTCTTATTATGAGTTGAACATCTTCTTGTGTGTGCTCTTCCAGGAGTCTTTCTTAAATTAATAACTTACTTCTAGCACACATTCCTTGAATGAATGAATCCCATGATCCTGGGAGGTCATTCAAGGTGGCTATCACAACTTCTCCATTCTCTACTTCTTCTTTTACCACTTCAAGTTGCTCTTTTATTTGAGAGACCCTTGTAAAGTATGACTGTATGGTCTCTGCATTCTGGATCTTCACATTCTTCAACTAGTTTCATAAGGTCATCTTTAAATTTGTGTTCTTCCCTTTAAATAGCTTCATCAAGGAATAAAACATCTCTTTCGGTGTATTTAGGGAAGACACTTGTGGTACAAGGTGATCCATGATTGAATCAACAATGATCTTCTTGGCCTTGACCAAGTTCTTCTTGTGTAAGGATTCTAGACTCATCTCCTTCTGGAACTGGAACCTCTCTACTTATGTGGGTGTCCAATTCATTTCCTTTAAGAACTAGTGAGATCATATACTTCCATGCTTGGAAGTTGTCAACTTCACAAAGCTTCTCATCAAGCTGATGTGATAGATCACTTTGAAATGAGAACCTCAAATGAAAATAGCAAAAGATTAGATCTTACCGATTTGAGGTGTCCCTCCTGGTTCCAAAGTTGGCTGATATAGGGTTTGTGAGAGAAACCCTAATTTTAAAAAATTGAAATATTTCAGATATGGTTGGATAGAAATATATACCTCTTCAAGGTGAGATTTCCAATGTACTCCTTTTCTGAAAACAGTGGAGGGAAGCTCCCAGAACAGGAAGCCCTAGTTTTCCAATTTCTTATGCAAAAATTCCCAATACTATTTCTGTGATATCTCGACAATTACTACTTTTCTATGTATGAAAATTTGTACTGAGGTAGCCTCGCCTATACCTATTAAAAAAACATAGGTTTCATTAGAATTAGTTTCACCAATTGGGACTTATGATCATTTGTCCAAGGTGACCTGTTTTAGGACTGTTTAGAATAGCAAAGTTGTACTGGCTTCCACGTGTCACTGTTTTATATTATGGGTATGAAACTTGGACCATAGAAAGTAACTTATGTTAAATTTCTATAATGTCTTCATAAATTTCATTTGGACCTTCATATCCTGAGATATAGAAATTCTCCCTAGGTGTCTTGTTTAGGGATGAATCGTAGAAGAGGCTAGGACCCTGACTTGGAGGCATCATATCTCCTAGAATATAGAGAATATGAGGCTAAAATTTGGACATGGTGTCAATAAGGATTTTATATTCAGCTTGTGAAATTTTTAGCTCATGAACCTTATCCAATCCCTAGAGATAGTGAATGTACCAAAACGTATCAGTTTTAGTATTTTAGGGTTTTTTCGGCCCGAGGTCAAACTAGGGTTTGACTTTCCCGAAGTTATACCCAACCAGAAATATTGAACCAGGTATCTGAACTTCGATTTTGAGGAGGAGAGAAATCCTATGATGGGTTCACTCAAAAATTCATCTTCTGTAAGAAGCCCTAATTTCCTGCACGAAAAATTGAAAATGCTCAGAATTGAATTCCTCTTCGACAGAAAGATGCGCCCTTCAATGGAGAGTCAACCTAGCATACTTTTGCTGATGGATTGTGTAGAGAGATGTGAAAAGTGAGAAGCCCTATATTCTATAGTGGCATAATGTCTTCTCAGGTTATCTCTGATACCATGTTATATTTTTATAATTCAAGCTAGCATTATGATCTTATGATCTTTAACTGAGAGAATAACATGCACAACAATAAACACAAGAGACAAGAGACATAAAGAATTTTCCTTGGGGAAACCATAAAGGAGAAAACCCTACAACTTCCTAAAATATAGAACTAGCACCAAAAGTAAAACCCAAAAACATAAAGATGATCTCCCGATAGCAGTAGTCTCTCTCTTGTCCCAGCAACTTCTCTCTCACTCATGCGCCCCAGTAAGTGAGTGTGTGTGTGATAAATAGAGAGGCGCGCTCTCTATTTATATTATTTCATTCATTTAATGTACACTCCATCATGGCATCCTAACTTAACAATTACTTTACTAGAGCCAACATCTCTAGGAGAGTCTAATAACCCCAGTGCCCCACAACTGTGGGGACTTTGCCCCATTGACTAATAAGGAAGGTTATCCTTAACACAACAGTCGAGACTATTTCCCTAACTTACAATAACTCACCTAGGGCTGAATTCTATAGGATATTCTAATAACCCTAGGGCCCCAAAACTGTGGGGAATTTAACCCTTGATCAATAACAGGGTTACCCACAATGACTTAACATGACTTGTTTACATTATAGAAACTCCCGATAGGAACATTGGGACATGAAATGACTTAATTACATTATAGATACTTCCCGGAATAAACATTGAGGTACAATACATAAAATCTACAGGTGAATACATAAGTTACAATTACATCAACACTCTTTGCTTTCTTGGTCTTAGGAGCTAGGGGGGCCTGAACCACTCCAATTGGAGAGATGTCCCTCCTATTCCTCTTACCACTTTTGGGAGTGGAGGAATTTTTTGAAGAAGAATTCATTTTGTCATCTAGCTACAATTCTGTCTCAAACTCATTCCAAAACAAGAAGTGTGTCCAAGCCATGTTCCTTCTTTGCAGCAGTTCAAGGATGATCAACTTGATCAAGCCACGATGTGATAGCCTTCCTACAATCTTGGTGGTCTAGGTTTCAACTTCATGGGAAATTTTAGTTAGGCTCTTGTATAGGTAAAAAGGCAAGTTCAACAGGTTCCTATGAGTAAAATGGTTCATTAACTTGAAATGGTATATCATTACCCTATTATACCTTCCCTCACAAGTGATGTAGACCATAATTGCCTTCAATAAGTGCTGGCATTTTTCAGCAACCCAGGATGTGGGAATGCTCTTCTTCCCGACAATGTTCTTGTGCTTAGGCTTTAGGTAAGACCTAAATTCTACATTCTTTGTGATTGTGGTTTTGAACTAGATTTCCCAAGTCCTTGGGAGCTCTGTTACTTCTACTATTAGAGCCTCATCCACTTGGAATTCCTCTCTGCCAATTACTGCTTTTGAGCCATCAAAGGAGAGAGCAAAGGCTTCTGCCACTTGCTGATGGGATCCTTGTATCCTTTCATTGTACCTATAGCAGCCTGAGTCTTTGAAAAAATGACACACCTTTGGGTGTGATTCGAGGTAGCCAATATCACCCAGCTCCTTTCTTGGGGCAGGTCCTCCTCCTTTCTTCATCTCTTGGATTGTTCTTTTGTACCTGCAAAATTGAAAATTAAACCCTAGAGATGGAAATTACAGTGCTATATTTTGACGAGCTTAGCTCAGTGAGGATGCATGCAAGAAATGTGGAATGGATTAAGGAGGGGGTGCTGATTTTGAGGGAGATGACTGGAAATTGGGATTTGAGCAAGGTGACAGTTAATTCTGATGAGACCCGTGAGCTAGCCAGTGCAGTAATCATTCTAACTAGAAACCAATGCTTCATTGTGGATCGATCATAGAGATGGGACAGGTGGAGGGAAGAGAGGGTTTAGGTTTTGTTAGGTCACTTCAGTTTTATAATGCCCCTCTTACCAACTCGTGATTTATTGGAGGTCCAGTATTTTTGGCAGTTAATGGTTGATGGTGGAAATACCTTTGCTAAAGGTTGATGATTGTGATGGATGCACCAAATGTTTTATCTTTATTGAGATTTCGGTGGCTAAGGTAGCATTGAGTTCTTTTTTAAGCTGCTGAAAGCAGGGATTTTCGGTGGCTAATGAACAGTTCAGATGTTCACCTAAGCCACCAAAAGCTAAACTTTTATTTTAATGGGAAAAAATAGAGTACAAGGCATTCCAAACTTTATTAAACACCAAAATATTTCATAATGTGCCTTGAAATTTTCATCACTATACCAAATAATTTTCTGAGTCTGATCTATGGAAGACTAATTTATTTATGAGATAACATATGGCTCCTACTTGGGGATGGGAACCTCCCTGTGAGGTCCCAAGAAGCACATACCAAATTCCTTTCTTGAAAAACAAATACTAAACCTATCTTTTACTGTTCCATTGGGCATGGAGTTATTTTGCAAAACACCAAAAAAAATCAAGAAATGATATTTTACAATGATAAGGCTTTGAAGCCTTAGACTAAATAGAGTTTTAGAAATCTCCCATGGACTGGGCCATAAAACACCTCTTCACCTTCCATATTTTGCAATTTGAAAGTGTCGTTTTGCTACACCTGAGCTATCGCAAAAGGGAATATCCACAAAGAATCAAATGTACCATGCTTTCCATTGTCTTTCCTAATATCATCCCATTTCAGAACCCAGTCTCCAACCTAAAAACTATTAACCTTTGGCTTTTTGTCAAAAATTCCCTTTATCTTCTTTTGGTGAGTTCCTGACTTCTCCACCAGATATTATCTGACTTGCTGAAGCTCAACCAGATCAAGCATTCTCCTTACCATATCATTTGGTTCATCCTTTTCCTCCTGAAAGAATTTTTCTACTGGTAGAACCAACTGAATGGGGAAAATGGCATCAGTACCATAAACCAACTTAAAAGGAGAAGTCCCTATGGATTTTTTTTTGGTCACTCTATCATCCCATAGATCAAACTTTAGCTTATAATCCCAGCTCTTCTGATTCTTCTCTAATAGTTTTCTGATCATCCTAACTAAGCTCTTATTTGATGACTCAGCAAGGCCATTTCCTTGAGGGTAGTAGGAAGTGGAATGCACCAATTGAATGCCCATTGACTCACACATGTTAACCAAGGCACCGGATTTAAAATCCAGTGCATTATCAGTTACTAGCCTTTTTGGGCAGCCAAATATGATAAAGATGTTTTCATATAGAAACTTCATGATGACTTAGTGAGTGGCATTCCTTGTGGGGACTACCTCTATCCACTTGGTGAAATAATTAGTGGCCAATAGGATTGAGTTGTGCTAACCACTTGATGAAGGATTAATCTCACCTATGAAATCAAGACCCCACTGCTGGAAAGGGCCATTCAGTACAATAGGTCTAAGGGGAAATTATCTAAGCTACTGCTTTCCTATGAATATTTGGCATTTGTCACAAGCTTTCACAAAGGTCCATACATCAGAAAAAGAATAGGCCAATACTACATAGCCCTTAGAATCTTGTGGGATGTAGTATTCAGTAATGATGGCCCCCACATGTGCTTGAATGAAACTGATGCATGAATTGAACTGACACTTATTTATATAAACATCTTAGAAAAATACCAAAAGGATATTTCCAATACAACATATTTTCAATTATGCAAAATTTAACAGACTTAAGCTTAAGAGCCGGTGCTTGAGTCATGCTGAGCTCAGGGGGGACTTCTAAATTCTACAAAAAATGAATAATACCTAAGTACCATTAACATGAAGACAAGTTCTCAGCTACCTGCTGGTTGTCATGCTACTCCTCTGCTGCTACCTTTGTTGTTGCCTCTGTCTGCAAGTTTGTTGAACTTATACCAATGAGATTCATGCCTAGTAGGTCATAATTTTCTTCATCCATGAGCTTACCTAGGCCTTGTCCTTTTACTAGCCTAGTGGGATTCACCTCTATGTCAAACTCAATCAACTTTGCAATCCATTTAGAATATCTCAGAGGGATTATGGTTTTAGCATTAAGGAGCTTTTTTATCTCATTATTAATCATGGATAGTAGGAGGGGACTTATAGGTCTTAGCTTCTATTTGAAAAGGATGGTGTCCTTTTCCAGGGGAATCCTGTGTTGGATGATATCTGTGTCACAGGTTTTCAAATCACTGTATTCCCAAGCAAATACATCAACAACCTCTTTCATAAGACTGTAAAATTTTGACTTTTGATCAGCAGTCAATTCAGAGGACAAATTTATGAATTTTGGATGATCTTGGCTACAAATATTGTGCTCATGGACAACGAGGTCTTTCCCCTTTTTTCACGGGTTTGAATGGGACATCATTATGGTCAAATAGCTCTTCAAGAGGTACTAGACCTCGAGGTATATGATTTCTTGGCAACTAGACAATATTGTGTGTACCCAATTTCTCTTTTAGTTTAGGCCTCTAGGATTATTCCATATTTAGGTTTTCTTGGTCAATATGCATATCAGAAAATTCATCTACAACCTAGAGAAATTTACTAAGTTCATCATCATTTTCAAAGACTTTCCAAAGTTTCACACTATCAGGTAGGGATGGCCTGTACTTGACATGGATTTCATAGTTCAGTTTAGGAGGAAAAGGGGGGATGAACATACTTGCAGAGATAGCAAGGGAATCAGCTAGATGATTCATAGCTCTAGGTATATAGGATATTTCAAAAAAAATGAAAGAGTCCCTGAGTTTCCATACCTCATCTCTGTATGCCTTCAGCCTGACATTTGTTTCTTGAAAGGTATTGTTTACCTACTGTATGATGAGATCTACATCTCCAAATATCTTCAGGCAAATGATTCCCATTTCCTTGGCAGCATTCACTCCCAATAGCAATGCCTCATACTCTGCTAGGTTGTTAGCAGTCTTGAAATCAAGCTTATAAGACAAATGGATAGTCTCCTTTGAAGGAGAAATCAAAACTACACCTACACCTGCTGAGGCTTGAGTACTGGCCCCATCGAAAAACGTGCTCCTAACAAAGGTGGTTACTTCCTCAAGTGGTTGATCGGTAGGCTTTATGGGCTGCATAGGTACTGGTTGAGAATCATCTATTTGAAGGATACATGCCCCAAGGTCTGTGTCTAGTACATAGATGGGATGATTTATAGAATTCTTGGCATTACTTATCATGTAGGTAAACTGATTTTCTCTCTAAAGTATCTTGGTTTCTCCTCCAAACATTGGGATTGTAGCATAGGTAAGATCCATCTGTAGGGTACCACCTATCCTTTTACTCCATGAATGATACAAGAGGAGGCCAAACTCGGGTGGGATATCAGCAACTACTATATCCATCACTATGCTTTTTGAAGGAAGCCGGGAGAGGTTTATGACAACGTCTTTTATGAGGCCCAGGAATTTGAATTTCCTAGAGTCAAAGCAAAAAATATCATGGTAAGTTTTTGTGATGCTAAGCCCAAGCTCATCCATCACTGCTTTTGGCATAATATTGTGGGATGCTCCTGAGTAAAGAAAAAAATTGTGAAGGATCTTGTCATGGATGTTCAATGATATATAGAAATGTGGACAAGACTCATCCAGTTCTTCAGCCATAGGACCTAGGATTACTATGGTCTTATCATCTTGCAAGTTCACAAAGTTAGCATATATGGGTGTCCTTGGTTGAAGAGATTTCAGTATGGATGGCTTGAAGGAATCATTCTTCATAAGTTCTATCAAGGGAAAAGGGACTTTTAGTTTTTGAATTTTTTATTCAAGATTGAAAGAATAGGATAATTTGTTAGAAGTTATTACCTCTTGTTGTGGAGCCTTGAGATGGATTTGATCATGGACAGATGGTGGTAATGCCATTTTCTGCTATTTTGGAGGGGCAGCAATATTTTTTGTAGGAGCAACAATCTTTCTAACAGGAGAAGCTGACTGCTTTGCAAGGGTAGGATTCTTCTTTCTGGGAGCAACAATTCTGGATATCAAATTATAACTTTCTTGATCATCTTCTTGATATAAGGATTCTTCAGTGATCTACTCATTCATGAGGGATTCCTCATTATTTGATTGTGTCAAGAAAGAGGGATAAACTTCGTCTTCCATGCAGTTGATATTGTCTTCTGCCTCCCCTTCTTCCTGAGCAAACTCTTCCTCTAACACATCATTTTGGAAGGGAGCTCTGATTCTTTGTTCCTCAGCTTGATTCCTATCTCTTTGGAGGATATGAGCATGTGGGTTGTCCCTTTTGTAATGGAAAAAATTAGGGTTTCTAGGAGCAAATTCATTTCTCCCTTTACCTCTCATAGGTATTTGGACTCAATCTTTAAGTTTAGACATCTCAGTTGTTAAGTTGTCCAACATCTTGGCCATTTTTTCCATTTTGTTCTCTGATGAAGAAGGACCTAAGGGATTTGAAGGTTGCTTCTTCCTATCCATTTTTCCCTTAATTTTCTGAGATGCAACAATATTAGACTCAAGTTCAAGAGCAGCATCTTGCATGAGTGATAAAGAGGTAGACCTTTTTTCTTTGAGAAAAAGATAAAACTCAGAATCAAAAGCATTTGCATAAGTGATTTTGGCTGAAGTATCTGTAAGTTTGATCTCAACAGGGATCTTGCTGAACATTTTGTTAAATCTTTTCGTGAAATTTGAAATAGACTCACCATTCTCTCTCCTCAAATTAATAAATTATGTGATATAGTAAAGGTGGTCTCTTCTTTTCCCCGAATGCTTCAAATATATGTCATCTAGAGCTTCAATGCGAGCTAATGGTCGAGTAGGTAACTCTTTGAACCATTTCCTATCTTGGCTGTCTAGACTTTGCACAAAAACCTTAGTCCACGCATATTCTTGTTCAATGTTTATATTCTCAACATAACTGTAGAGTTCCTCTAAATGCTCCTCAGCTCTAAAGTCTCCCTCCCCAGTAAACTTAGGGATATATTTTAGATAATCTCCAGTAGGCATAGTAGAAATGGGTTAGGAAAATTTAGTGGGGCATATCTGGAAACGAAGATCCTTTCCATCTTGGTCAGAGGGGCAGCGATATTGGAAGTGGGCATGGAAAGGGAAGAAGAAGATGCTGCTGGTGTGAGTGGTAGTTGAGGAAGCATAGGTGGTAGATATACCTCAGTGGGGTTTCCAAGGACTGGATCTACACAATCAAAAGTGCTTGAAGATTCCCCAACCTTCAAATTTTTTGATTCACTTATAAATTCCTGAGAACTAGATTCCTTAGTAGAAGGAGTTTTAAAGGGAGTTATATTATATATAACGAGAGAAATACATTTTGAAGTACTTGATGCAGCTCCCCTTGCAAATCCTAAAGCCTGCCTTTGTGAATCTCTTCCTCTCCTTATAATCTTTTCAGGATTTGAAACAGTTCTTACCAGTGGCCTTTGAGGATTTTCTCTAGTACTTGGTGTTATACCAAAATCCTGTCACCATCATGTGATAAGAGATTTGGCATACCTACTTGCCTTGAATCCCAACTTCTGGAGTAGAAACTAAATGGTTTTTCATCAATCTATCATACAAATTCCCAGCATCGTGCATGCCCCTTTATCCAGAAGCAGTACCCCTACTCGCACCACTTTTCATCGGTTTTCCACAAGCGGTGGCACCACCCATTTCCCTTCATCCATAGGTGGTTCTTACAAGAACCTCTATGTCATAAAAGGAGAAGCGTAGTACCCTGGGTAAAAAGGGAAAAATAGAAGTTTCTCGAGACTTCTAGATGATAAGCCTCGTGTGCTACCTTATCCCTACTATTGTGGGTTGGTTGAGCTCAAGATCCCTTATCCTAGGATCTTAGAGGCCACCTCACCCACTAATTTCTCAACCATCTCTATCTATTAAAGCCCTATAAGTATGAGCTCATAGCCATGGTTGAGAGGGGAACATTTGAAGGTATTGTTATGCTGTTGGATTGATTATTGGCCCAAGATCATTTGGAGAGAGCATAGAGATCTAGAGTCGGAGCTTTTGGGGATGAAGAGATGGTTTCATGGAGATTCATGTCAACACTAAGGCTTGGTTGTAAATTTTTTCATATTTATAAAGCAAGTTGANTATGATGTTGTTGTTGTGATTTCTCATATATATGTTGCTAGATTCCTTAGTCACTAGCATAGATTAGTAGATCATATTCTGGTTGCTTTGATTCATTTCCTGTTAATATTTTTTGCAGGTACACAGGTGAACTGTCAAATCCTTGTCTTCTAGCTATCTACAGTGTATAGGGAGAGTCTTCAACCTCTGTCCTCTATTTGTTCTGGATCTGAATCATTCAGACCACAGGAACACCTTGCTGTCTGCAGGAGGTGAAATATTCTAGATAACAAATTTGGTGACTCCGCCGAGGAGTAAAGTATTCAGTTGTTTTGATTTTCCTCAATCTACGACTCTTGTCTGAATCCAGGCTCCATTTTCTTCAACTCTTTTCAGCCAGATCTACTTTCTGATTTGTATTATTTGGGCTTGAAGTTTCCAGATCTGCTCAAATTTGAGTCATTTCGGTCTTTTATGCTATGTTAACACATTCAATTCGACAGTATTTTCCTTGATCTTGTCTTTTTGATCTGATCCATCATTCTCTTTTTTGTTTTGGCCATCTAGAGGGAACCACATCCATGCTTTGTATGAGGAGTGGTGCCACCGCCTGAACATAGTGAGCAGTAAGCAGTGCCACTTCCTGTATCTGGTTTGCAAGGAGCGATGTTGTCTTGGAAATGCTCTGTCAACACCTACGAAGCGCGGTGCCAGGTAGACATTAGTCCAAAACTCTTTTTCCTCATTTTTCTTTGTTTAAAATTTGGAATTTTGATTGCTTTTAGTTCTGTTATCAGACTTGTGTTATTGAATCTGATGTGTGTGGCTTGCTGATTTGATGGTTCAAGATTGATTTGAGTGGAATCTCAAAAGTTTATTTAGTCTTTTTTATTGTTCATCCACTTCTTGCTTGTTGGTGGTGCTTAAAGAAGGATTTCTTATTTTCTAAAAGTTAGGGTGCTCATTGAACTCTCTTTTCATTACATATATTGAAAGAAGAACACTAGATTAGCTTCTAGATTTCATTTCTTGCTTGCATAGTAAACTTCTTTTTCTTTCCTTCAAAAAAGAAAAGTTTTGCTTGAGATTAGGACATCATATTTGAGCATTGGAATTGGGTTTTCTGATTGGCTTGACAAGCTTTCAGGACCTTTGTGATCTTTTGTCTCTCATGCATATAGGACTATCTCAATCAAAATTAAAAAAAAATGGTAGTTTTAAGTTAGATTTGCTTATGTTTTTAAGAAATTTGAAAAGTTAGAGTGCATTGGCATATAGGTGTGCTTGGTGTTGTTCTTTTAGGAAAAGAGATTCTCACCCTTCTCATTTTCTTTCGAAAAGAAGAATTTGGTTTGTAGAAGTGTTTGCTTGTCTTTGATTTGATGTTCATGACTATTGATTGGAATGATTTTTGGTTTTGAAACAAAAAGAAAAATGCTCTCTTCCCTCTCGTAAGTCTCGTAAGTAGGCATACTGAATGGTAAAGTGAACATTTGCACAAGCATATTGCATGGTTTTAATTTTCTTTCAAAATATCATGCATTCACCTAAGCGTACAAGTTAAAATTAACGGTAGTTGTAGGTTAAAATTTACGTAGTACCTTGAGTGATAAGTTAGAGACATGTTCAAGCGTCGTAAAATGTGGGAGCTACCATTATTTGTCAGCATTACATTTCATGTACCCTTGAGGTATATAGAAAGGTACTTCATGTACTCGATTGTATATTGGAACGCCTCTTGTGTACGGTTATGCATTAGACAACACTACTACTGATTCAAGATCCCATGTACCTTGAGTATATCGGGAGACCCCACTAGGGTACCTTATCTATCTGAGAAAATCCATTTGGCTGTCTGGTTTGGATCCATACATTGAAAACAGCATTCGGGGAGATTACTATGCACGTAGCCTCGAGGTATATCGCGAGTGGCACCTGGTTGACAATCCTAGTGAGAGACCTGACTTTTGAACTCCTCCTGTCATTTTAAGTCCTCTTGTTTTGACCTATAATTTGAGTAGGGAAGTCTTTTGGTGTGTTTTTGTAGATTTTTAGACCCTAGGTTAGATAGGAACTGTAAAAACTAGCTGAGTTAAGACAGTCCAGGAGAGTATGGTACTTGCCACCTGATTTTATTCCTGTTTCAGGAGAAAATCCAATGGAAGCTATCGACCAAGGAGCTGCTACCACCTCCCAAGTGGGAGATAATGTGGTGGTGGAAAGAGGAGTACCATATTCTTCACACTCGCTTGTTATGGAGAGAAATTCCTATGTCTTGGGGTACAACAATAGGCAACTTGACTCCAGAAATCAATCCTTTCCAATATGAAATAGAAATTAAATGTCTAACACTAAAGGATTAGACCTTGTACCTTATTCCGGACGGTTGAAGTAGATCCCCATTGAGCTTTCCAATATTAAAGCTCAACAACAAGTAAACAATACAAGAATTCTATATATCATGGTGTTATATCTATTCTAGCATATATAATCAATAATGTAAAAGCATTTGATATAATCCAATGGATAAAACATTCATTCAAATAAACATTATTGAACAGGAAAAGATATTTCTATTAATATAAATCAGAGATTACAAGATACAATCTCTGATGGCACGTCTGTGAACTGGAGAAACTGAATCCCCCACTTGGTCCTCCACCACTTCAATCCTCCATCTCTCGATATCAAGCTCACAAGCAAAAGGAAATCTTGGGAAGAACACAAAAGTGCTCCAAGGGACAAAGGGATGCAGCCTCAAGCATAAGTTCTGACAACAATGGACTATAGTTTCTTTGCTCTCAATTCTCTCTTATGCCTTCAATGTACAAAAGGGTTACTTATATAGCTTTTTAAAGGGGTAATCAAAGGTCGAATCCGAGAGATCTCAAGGCATAGGGAAGGACAGGAGTCAAATGAGTCAGATCCATGTCAAGGAAAACTCCAAAAGGATTTGGATTGTGCACACATCCCGATGTACATGCTTATATGGGTCAAACCCACGTATGTACGTGATTATAGGTTTAAAATCCGTATATATCATCTTTCATATGTATTTAGGGATGATCAAGGAAACATCAAAGGACAAAAAGTGGTCCATAGGGTCTAATGAGTCTGCAGTGGGACAGGGGAAGGCCATACAAAGTGTGATTCACCTAAAGTGGTGAAATCCACTATAACAGATGCCCCTTAATGTATGAGATCAGAGGGGTTATACGATGGCCGAAATACATTATAATTCCATCCTAGAAGTGGAGTGATGAAGGATCCCAAATGAAAGACCAGCCACCCAATCAACATAGTACAATAATAGAACTCTGCATATAACTACAAATACATATAGCAGTCCCAGATACATAAGAGTACAATGGCCATGAATAGGCATGATATCATATATGTGGTCATCGCCATGTACAATATACATAGATCAGAATCTCCATGATGAAGATATACAAAGGACCATGATCTCCAAAATGGTTGAAGATATATAATAGATCAATATCTCCATAGTGGCTGGAAATGTCTAACATATACTGGAGTCAAGTCATGGGAGCTGAAATCTCATGAAAACTGGCATGATCAAGGAGGTAGCATATAAGAGATGCCACCAATCTGGAAATTCTTCTACACAAACCGCTACGAGTACATATCCTACTATGCGAATAGAGGTGTCGAGGTCGAACATAGTGGTCCATCGTTTGATTACTGGTTATTGATGTATACGATTAACAGACATGAGATCACCCACCGATAATGAAAATGGGAATCAAGGTACTAGAGTACAAACTAACAAGTGTGAATAAATGTGTTGAGGTCAAACACTAGACAGGATCCATCGATTAGAGGACATTGATGTATTCCCAAGAAACTGTCGATGGTGAGAGAACATGCCACTGATGACTGCAAGTCTCAAGGCACTCAACATGACTCTATATTCAAATCCCAGAATAAATGATTTGAAGTCGATGGGATGAAATCCGCTGGAAGGAGGGCATTAAGGAATCCCCCATCATCCAACACGAGGTACTCAACAAAGCTGTATAATGTGGAAGGACTCGATCATAAGGTGCACGAACCAGTAACTGTATCGAGAATGGCCGACATGCAAAGTCAAGATAACTGAGGAATGGCCGACTCAAGTTTCAACTTCCTTCGAACAAGAGCATAAAGGCGCATGGTGAATGAATGAAGGTAGCATAGACTCGATATACAAACTGGGACATATATGTGACACAGGAGGCATCAACAGAGGCTCCATAGGGACTGGAAGCTTAACCAGTCGGCGGAGATAAACTCAGATAAATGAGTACAGCTCCTAAAGTCAAACTATAACCCAACCAATGGATGTGATATACAGTGATCTGTTCAAATGCAACATGACTCGACAGCTGCCAAGGATAACATCTTTCCTTTTCCGGCTTTTTGGTTTTTGATTTTTTTTTTGGACTTTTTCAGTTATTTAAAAAGCTTGAAAAAAGAATAAAATATCTTTATAGTTACAAACTAGGAGGAGACGAGTGTCATAAGGGCAAACAAATTAGTTCCAAGCAGTGGAACATACCTATGCTCAATGCAATGATACATGTGTAGGATATCGACACTCAGGGGAAAATCCCCTCCCGGTAAAAAGGGAATCAAGCTGCAAAGGATATAAAAAAATGGCTCTGCATGGCTAGACATGAGACAGGCTCGGGCTATATGGATGAAACACAATGTCAGGGAAGCCGGCATAAAGCTCAATAAGACAGGGAAAGCTCATGATAATGCATTCACAACTTGACATAAAGGAGTCCTGAGGGAAATAGGCCAGCATAAGATCAAGAGGAGTATGAGGCTCTTGCGAAATGTCATGGCGGTACTATACAACAGACTCCCACACCCTAAAGGAGAAAATGTCGGCATGGGCATGAAATGCAAATAAGGTGCTAACTAGGGTACCCATGTAAGGTGAAGCTCTACCACTCGTATCATGCCACTTATAAAGCAGGAAGAAGGTTCCAAGACATAATAGAGTGGGTTCGTACCTAAGGCCATGGTGATATGGTCATAAGGTCATGCAAAATGAAAACAATGGTGAACCTAACCTATATGCCAGTTTAGACATGATACCTGAGATCGGCATGAACGGGTCAATCCAAAAGCTCAAACGACACTGCAAAAGGTCTTCTACATCACAAATTATGTCAAAAATGGTCCAAAATGGTTAGAAAATGTCGAAACTATAGGAAAGGGGGTAAAAATTTTCAAATATTTAAAATTTTTTCTATAAATAGTAAAAAATATAAATCATTTGAAACTTTTACCCATTTGAGCTCTGATTTTTAACTGCAAATTCCAGGAGATCCAGCCGGCGGAATTCACAACCATTTCTTCCAGGTATTTACTCATGTTCTCCTCTTGCATTTTGATATAATTTTTATATATTTTCATGGTTAAATGAATTTTTTAATCCATCCTAAATTGTGCACTACGGCCCACACGGATATCGAGGTTTTTTTCGCGTATAGGGATGTCTATACGCTGAAGAGGGCCTCAAACCCACATACATACGCGGCTGTTTGCAAAACAGTCACGTATGAGGCCGTGCATATGGTTTTTTACTAAAATAATGGGAAAATTTCCAATTTTTCTTATAGGATGGTGCTAGAGTGGAGAGAGCATGAGCATGGTGAAGTAGAGGAAGAAGTAAGGGCCAACTTAATAGCTCAACAAGCTTTACGTGCATGCAGACTCTACAAGTTTTGGTATCTTGGTTGTTTGAGGGCCAAACCAAGACTACTACAGATGTTGGTAGACTATTGGGATCCAGACTCGGAGTCCTTCCGTATAGATGGGATGTCCCTCAACATAGAGGTGGAGGACATATACTTTATCACTGTTCTTTCTAGACGAAGGGAGGTGGTGAACCTTCATTCCCGAGGTGGGCCAGGGGGTGTCCTGACTATCGGTGAGTACATTGCAATGTATTGTCATCCAGACATTGAGAAGGTGGGGAGTCAAGTCCCTACCAATGATATACAGGTGTTGGGCCTAAAGGCCATATTTTTGACACTGGGCAAGATAGCCGGCTTAGCATCACTCCACCAGGCCTCGTAGCCTCCGATGTTCTATGCAGTTGAGTGCATGAGACCCACTATATACAACTGGAGTACTACACTACTGAGCAACATGAAACACCAAATCAGTGAGTGTAAGGCAGGTAGGGTGCGGAAATTTGGGTTTACCAGTATCTTGAGCACGTTTTTCTTCAAACATGTTCCAGGATTGAGCCCTAGAGTGGACATTCCTCTCCACGGGGTTCGAGATCCGGCCCAATGACGTTGGGCAGATGCTATGCACAGACTGGGGGGTGGTAGGGTGGCCAAACCATATCCGGCTAACTTATTTCCATGGTGGCGGCGATAGATCGTTGCCATTGATGACTACCCCTATGCAGGGATAGATTTTCGGGGGGATTCGGACATGCCATTGCCACCAGGATCAGTATATGGTGATATAGGTAACGAATCTCGACCCTCACTCTTTTAAAAAAAAATTTGAGTTATTTAATTTTTTGTGTTTTCTTGATTATATGGAATAAAAAAGACATGTTTTTGTGCGACAATACATAGTGACATCTACCATTTGTGTGCAGATGTGGGACCACGATGGCTAGAAGGCTTCCCTCATCATAGACAGAGGGGAAGAGGAGATGACATCATGGGTGTGGATGCGGAGCAAATGCTCTAGAGCATTCATACCAACTTTGTGAGACTGACTCATAGAGTTCCCATGGCGCAAGTTGAGGACTTGCCTGAGGCCATGCAATGGCAGGTGGTGGGTGTACCACATGCATGGGTGCATTTATTTCAAAGGCTAGCTAGAGCCGTAGTGACGTTCCATGATCACAACCCTCCTCCTCCTCCACAGGATTAGACACCTAGCAGTGTATATGTTTTGTATGACTGTGTATTATATGGTGGTGGCTTTAAAAGCCCAATTTTGTATCATGACACTATGTATTACCACATTTTTTATCTATATAAAAAAGTTTTATGGTGATCGATTTATTTATTTACATGTGTAAAAATTGTGTTTGTGATTAATTTATTATGAATGAAACAAATGCCAATCTAACACGTAGTTAGCATATGATTCAACAACTTGATTATTATTTATTGGAATGTGTATATATGTTATATTGTCAAATTGTCGTCCTAACAATCTCACATGTAAGAATCTCCTCAATAACGTTGGATCTGTAACATGGTACAAACCATTGAGCTGTGACACTACTAACTCTGAATCAAGACGTACCTCAAGAGATAGAACACCATGTGAAATGGAATCCCGTAGAAGCTCAATAACGGTGCTATATTCAACAACATTTTTGGAATACGGCCATAGACATACACCTCCTGAAGACAATACCTAACCCATAGGAGTATAAATAACCCAAGCAGCAGAGGCTGAGTGTTGAGTGTGAGGGCTTGCACCATCCATGAATCCTATGTAGGTGGAATATTCCATTGACATCTGCCAAAATAAACAGAAACTAATCACAAACCCAATCATGATAAGAAAGACCTAACTATGCAAAGATGTACAATAATATACAACAAGCAGCCTTGGCTAAAGATCATGCATAGTATTTTTTGAGACAGAGCCCATTTCTAGGCTCTTCCAAAGTTGTTCCTTCGTAATCCACTAACTCATACGCACCCTTCTCTAGGACACGTTTGACCACGTAAGGACCACGCCACATAGGATTAAATTTTCCTGCCCCCAAGGGTTCTTTCAGTTGATCCCACAAAAGGACCAAGTCTCCTTCACTAAACACTCTTGGATGGATAGACTTATCATACTGGACCTTAATGTGACGTTTATTAACCTCTAGAGCTACCAAGGAATCCCGACACTGCTCATCAATTTGCTCAAGGTGAACCAAACGCTCCTCCAAAGGTGAAGTGTCTGGTAAGAGTTCAACAACTAGATTCAACAAAGGAATCTCACATTCAACCAGAAATATCAACTCCACTCCATGTACAAGCTGATATGGAGAAAAGCCAGTGGCAGTCTTAACCGCGATTCGATACGCCCACAAAACATAATGTGCCAATTTGTCTTGCTTTGTGCGATTGTTCGTTGGAGAATGGATTTGAGTGATTTATTCACTGCCTCTATCTGTCCATTCGCTTGAGGTTAGTAAGAAGAGGAGTGCTCTTGCTTATACCCTAACTTGGATGCCAACTCTTCCATCATAAGGTTCTGAAAGTGCGAGCCATGGTCAGTGACAAGCTCTTTCGAAATCCTGAACCGAGTAATATTTTGGTTGAACACAAAGTGAGCGGCTGTCTCACTGTCGTATTTTACTGTAGGCATAGCCCTATCCCATTTCATGAAATAATCAATAGCCACTATAATGTGATGGTTCCCCCCAGCCGAAGCTAGGTTGCAATCCATAAAATCGAGCCCCCACTTAGTGAAGGGACCAGCGGTGATAATGGGATGTAACAGGGTAGGTTTCGAGCGCATATTACATGTGAACACCTGGCAAGGGTGGCACCTCTTGACCACATCAACACAATATTTAAAGATCAACAGCCAAAAATAACCCGCTCTCAAAATCGTTTGAGCTGTAGAAATCCTAGATAAATGACCACCACACACCCCTCTGTGGCAATCATTCAGCACAACCTCAACCTCGTCATGATTTAAACAATGTCACAAAATGGAATCTACCCCACAGTGGTACAAAGTATTGTCCACTATAAGGTAGTTCTTAGAGACGTGACGTAATCGTCGTCGTTCATCTCACGAGAGGTGAGTAGTGGTCTTCTGTGTTTGTAAATAAACTATGATATCCCCATACCATGGGTCTAACATTGAGATTAAGAAGATGTGTTCATCAACAAACGTATCTTCACAAACCAACTCCTCGGCCTTGCTCAGGAAATCTGATATAATCTCTGCAAAAATTAAAGACTTCTTCGATTTTTCCGAAACAAACTCGAGATCCAATTCTTGCAGAATGACAATCCATTTATTATACTTTCCCCCAATCATCCTACGGGTGAGGACTAATTGAAACGGATTTACATGGGCCACAACCAAGGTCTGGCGAAGGAGAATATAATGTCTCAAACGTTGAACTGCATGTACGGTAGCTAAAGTAAGCTTCTCGACATGAGAATAACAAATCTCTGCATCAATACGGTTTCGACTCAGATAATATATGACATGCTCTTGGAGCTCCTCATCCTCTTGAACAAAAACCATACTAATCATCTCTAAAGACGCGGCCACATATAATAAGAAATCACGGCTATAGTCCGGGGGACTAATCACTGGGGCCGATGCTAGGGCTCGCTTGAGTGCATCGAAGGACTCCTGGGCTCGCTCATCCCATTCAAAGGGAGTATCCTTCTTCAAGAGATGCATGAAGCCTCTAGTCAAATTGGCAAAGTTGACAACAAATCTTCGTAAGAAGTTTTCCATGCCTTGCAAACACTGAAGATGATGAATATTTTTCGGGGGAGACAACTGAAGTATTTCCTCAACCTTCAAAGGGTCGACTCTTATACCCTCTTTCGAAACGATGAATCCTAACAAATGACCTAACTTCACACAAAAGATGCAATTATGAGGATTTAATCTAACCGAATAGTTCTG